>JASAND010011974.1:0-15936 GCA_030248195.1 Trissonchulus latispiculum
TACTTCGTTTAAGTTACGTATTTAACGCCATTATTATTTTGAAGATTAAACGGATTAGATTAAAATTAATCCGTATTAAAGAAACAGCAGCTCAGACTAAACGGATTAAAACTTAAGCCAGCGAGTTAAACGAGTTTAGATTAAATTTAATTATGTTTAGTTTTTAATTTAATTTAATCATTTTGAATCGTTGTTTCTTTGGATTAACAGGACCAAAATTTCGGATTAACAGGACTAAAATTAAATCGTTTAATTAGAGGATTAAAATGGTTGGATTAAACGAGTTAATTTTAATCCGTTTAATCCGCCATTAAAGAAACATCCCTTATATAACACTTAATCCGGCTGACTATTAATACGTTTAATAAGACCATTTTAATCTTTAACGAAATAGGTCCTAAGTGCAAGAAGAGAGCTAAAGCAAAGGGATCGACTTAATGTAACGGTTGCAATGTATGTATAAAAAATTAAGCAATAAAAAATTAAAAATACAAAAAGGCTATCAACTAACTGCTTAAACCGCTTTTGAATTTTCACGGCAAATGTTTATTTTTGCCTAAGAATGGATGTTATTTCTAGAGATTCTCTAGACCGTTCAAAATGAAAGCGTTTGGATTTAAGTAGCGATTTTAATGTGAAAATAAAGCATTTTCAAGTTTTAGCTTGCTCTGCCCAATTATATCTCAGATAAATTTTGCTTTATTATGTCCTCTCTCCCCGTCACAAAAATCTGAATTCGGCTGGTCAGGAATTTGTGAAATATGCAGATATTTTGGATTTCCATCAGAATTTTAAAGTTTGAAAGCTCATTCCTCCAAGCAAAAACGCCAAGCTTAAATTGTTGAAAATCAGTGCGGATCTCAGTAACTTTTCAAGGAGTAGGTATGCTTGAGGCCAATTTCCATTAACTTAAATGAGTTCAGAGAAATGTGTGTTCCGAACGGCACACCTGCTATTTTCTAAATTTCACATTATCTTGTGCGTTTGAAGGAATTTAGTGCCTAAGACGTAGACGAGTCAGTTTTATTTGTTCATTACAAGATTTTTCAGCAAAACTTCTTACTTTTCTGCCTACTTTTTCTTACTTTTTGTAAAATGTTCTAACTTGTTCCTAGTTATTTGAATTTGGGCAGAAGGAGGCCTGTGAGCTTTCTGGATAATCATCAAACAATGAAATAAGCAAAAAACAACCTTAGGAGAACCTTAACAGGATTGTTAGGAGCAGACTTAGTAGAACGGATAGGAGCGTCTTAGGAGAATTCTTTTGAAACGCGCTTAGGAGCGCTCGTAACTGAGCCTTAGGAGCTCCTAAGACGCTCCTAACTATTCTCCTAAGTCTGCTCCTAAGCGTCCTCAGGAGCGGACTTAGGAGAATCTTTTGAAACGCCGCCCTGATCTACATTATCTACTTCAACTTGCACTACAACACATAGTATACCTACAAAATTGGAAAAAGACCAGTAATTTATTGAGCCATACTGGACAAACAAGTATACAAGTTATGAGATAGTACACAAGCAATCACAATAAATAAAAATTAAACAATATTTGTCAGAGAAAGTCAGGAAATCCTGATCCACCGCCAAAGGGATTTCGATTTGGTCCTCTGGGCCGATTGGGAGCTCTGGGCTGTCGAGGTCTCAGTCCAACATCCGGGTCATCCGGAAAGGGGTCCACCCGGGGACCACGGGGTCCGTTCGGCCGATTTCTTTCCGGATTCAAGACGTCAGGGAACAAAGGAGCTCCTGCAAAACAAACGTTTAGCATGAAAGCTAGGACACCTGTATAACCAGCTACAATTAAGGGTTTGCTAATGGAATGAAAAATCAAAAATGTGTCAATTGAAGAGCTCTTTGTTCTCAACTGTTGAACCATGACAATGTCTCCCTCCCCGAATCAGAAAATACTGCTCAGAACGTATTGATATTATATAATCAATCGCCGCAAGCTTACGTGTTGTAGCAAAAAACAAGTCCAAAATGCCCGTTTCGAGCTGTATCAAGACCGCGTCTCAAACTATTTGAGTTACTAATAGGTGCCCAGAAAGTGCCACACGTTTAGGCGTTTTGGCCAAATTGTTAAACAAAAACTTTCAGACTTCGTACAAATTTTTGTACTAAAACTAAATTGAGAAACATTTAAACTTATCAGCCCAAGTAGAAAACAGGCTATGCTTAATATACTGTATTTGTGTTTTTAGGACCATTTCATCCCTCCCCCTACTTTTGATCTTGCCAGCCCACTACTAGCGCGAGGTGGCATACGTACACTTCATAAATAATATACTTTAGGTATGCTGTACCTCCAAGATTTGGAAAAATGTCATCCGGTCCGCCCAGGACTCCGGGAATGCGCGGAGGGGCAAAGGGATCCAGAGGGTCACGACGACCAAAGGGTGGCCGGGTGTGGGCCGGGAATCGAGGCACATCCTCCTCCTGTTGCATGCGACGACGCGCGGCTGCCGCAGCCTCACGCTGACGCTCCTTCATGTCCTCGTAGGCTGCAATGTAGCACTAAAAAACGAAGGGATACCCGGATACATAACAGTGTTACAATACGTACTTAATGGCTAAAACAAATAACCAAAAACAACGCAGAAAAGAAAAAACCCGTTAGATTATTTCTTCGGTTTCCTTTCTGATTTACCAGAGCAAGTCTGAACGAATGAAAATGAATCACAAGCAAAATGTTTTCAAAGAAATATCCCCATCACAGTCCAAAACTATACAACTCAACTCAACTCAATACTGAAAATTTATTTTTTCGGGGCTTATAATTACTGCCTATCAGAAACACTTAAAATTAGCCAATCTAGGAGAGCGCAAGATGAAAATGCTAAGCCAGAACGAGGTGAATTAAAAAGCTAATCATATCCAACTTCCTGTGCACAATTTTAACCACCTACCTATAAAGTGTTACAGATAACTTTGTCTTCAATAGAGTAAAAAGCAGACGCACAAGCAAACAAAATGCAAGAAAATGCAAGAAATTACAAATGGTACAATTGGAACACAATCTGCCTTACCAAAAACCTTAATCACAGGGTAAGTAATACGCAAAAACGAGAGGGGGGCTTGGAACCACCTCAGTGGGAAATTCAATGGATACGGACTCCATCAATAAAGATCCCCACAGGTGTCCCCTGGCATCTGTCGGGTCAACGGCCCTAATGGGTTCCAACTCCTGGGGCCGATGTTATCAAAGGCCGAAACCCGGGTTTCAAGGTATACCCGGGTTAAAAATGGGTTATTAACCCAAACCCGATGGAATCAAAGTTGGGTTAGAACTGGGTTTTTGAAACCCGGGTTTCATAACGGGGTTTTGGGTTAAGTTGGGGTTAAATTTAGACCCAGTGTTATCATGAAACTCGGGTTTAAAAACCAGGGTTAAATTGGGGTTAAAATGGCCAAATTTCAACCCTACTCAATGAGGAGGGTTGGGTCTGAAACCCGGGTTTTATTCTATGTAATTTATGGGTTTCGCTCGGGAGACCCTTTCCGCTTCAAGTTCCAAAAATATAAACAAAACAGCGCAACTATTTTTGGGGTTAATTTTGGGTTAACTTAGATCAGTCAAAATGGATTTCAGGGTTATGTCGGGGTTTACCCCAATAAAACAGGGTTTCTGTAACCCAACCCCAAAATTGTGTTTAGTAACACTGGGTTAACCCCAGGGTTAACCCAACCCCATAATTTCAGGGTTAACCCCAAAAACTACGAAACCCGGGTTTCAGAAAACCCAAGTTTGATAACATCGGCCCCTGGGGGAGGGGCATGACTCTGACACCTTAATTCTTAAATTATGCTGCCGAGCTAAATCTATCCTGGTCGTCCAGGGGCCGATGTTATCAAAGGCCCAAACCCGGGTTTCGAGCTAAACCTAGGTTAAAAATGGGTTTTCAACCCAAACCCGATGGAATCAAAGTTGGGTTAGAACTGGGTGTTTGAAACCCAGGTTTCATAACTTGGTTTGGGTTAGAATTTAAAGTTAAGTGGAGACCCAATGTTATCATGAAACCCGGGTTTAAAAACTTGGATTAAATTTGGGTTAATGTGGCTAAATCTCAACCCTACTCGATGAGGAGGGTTGGGCCTGAAACCCGTGTTTTATTCTATGTAATTTATGGGTTTCGCTCGTGGGACTGTCTCGTCTATTAGTTCCAAAAATATAGACAAGACTGCACAGTTATTTTTGGGGTTAATTCTGGGTTAACTATTCTCGATTTCAGGGTTAATTCAGGGTTAACTCAGGGTTAACCCCAATAAAATAGGGTTTCTGAAATCCAACCCCAAAATTGTTTGATAACATTGGGTTAGCCCCAGGGTTAACCCAACCCCAAAATTTCAGGGTTAACCCCAAAACTACGAAATCCTGGTTTTAGGAAAACCAAATTTGATAACATCGGCCCCAGGATAATTTGGCCTAGACGTGTGCTGGATTGGGGGTCGTCAGTTGTGCCGATTTCTCCACTCCTTATATTATGCTACAGAGCACTTGGTCTCGGATTTTCTATCCAGGGGCCGATGTTATCAAAGGCCCAAACCCGGGTTTCGAGCTAAACCCGGGTTAAAAATGGGTTTTCAACCCAAACCCGATGGAATCAAAGTTGGGTTAAAACTGGGTTTTTGAAACCCAGGTTTCATAACTGGGTTTTGGGTTATATTGGGGTTAAGTTTAGACCCGATGTTATCATAAAACCTGGGTTTAAAAACTTGGGTTAAATTGGGGTTAAAGTGGCCAAATCTCAACCCTCCTCAATGAGAAGGGTTGAGATTGAAACCCGGGTTGTGTTTTATTGATTTTCGTTGGTTCTGCACTTATTTTATGCAATAGTGGTTTCATTAGCTTACTTTTCGCACTTAGTTTTTTATGTTTGCTACGTTTGTTGTTTTAACGACTATTTAAAATACCTAATCTTTATTCTTGTGCTATTTTAGGATGCTTGCTGCATTATTAGCAGAATTTGATGATTATGATGAGGACGACAGAACTGTAACTCCCCGAGAACGGGTCTTCCGTGATCGGCGGAATCCATTCGATATTTATTCAGATGAGGAATTGCGAAGACGATTCCGTTTTCCCCGTGCCGGAATTGAACGAATCATGACATTAATTCAGGATGATGTCGCCCCTGTTACTAGCAGAACCCACGCCGTGCCTCTTAGCATTAAAACCTGCGCTTTTTTGCGGTTTATTGCTACTGGGGACATGCAGCGCACTGTAGCGGACGGATTTGGTATAGACATGAAGACGGCCTGTTCTGCAATTCACGAGGTTGCGTCTAGCCTTTTGAGGCATTTGCAGGAATTGGTTCACATGCCGGCCGCTGCAGAGATTGCCCAAATTAGCATAATATTGCCCAAAGCATATTATGCATGAACATATAAGCCTGTTAAATGGAAAAGGAAATGTTAACACATGTACACTTGGCCCGATAAATACTGCCCACCCATATAACCGTAGAAACAATGGATAAAACAATGGTTGGGATTTCTGGGTTAATTTCAGGGTTAACCCAAGTGAAACCTGGGTTTCTGTAACCCAACCCCAAAATTGTTTGATAACACTAGGTTAACCCCAGGGTTAACCCAACCCCAAAATTTCAGGGTTAACCCCAAAAACTACGAAACCCGGGTTTCAGGAAACCCAAGATTGATAACATCGGCCCCAGGGGCCGATGTTATAAAAATGGGGTTAAGACTAACCCGGGTTAAGCCCATTTTGGGGTTAACCCCGAAATTTTGGGGTTAGGTTAACCCTTGGGGTTAACAAAGTATTATAAAGCATTTTTAGGGTTAGGTTAACTTAACCCGGTTATCCCTAGAGTTAACCCCACTTTTAACCCCAATCAGCTCAAGGAATCAGCGGAGTCAGCTGTCAAGGATTTAACCCGGTTATTTTTGGGGTTAACCTAAACCTAACCCTAGCCCCATTAGCTAAACCCGGGTTTTGCTGACCCCATTTTTATAACATTGGGTTAGGGTTGATAACCCGGTTTCTAACCCGGGTTAGTGATTTAACCGGGTTAGATCGCTTTATAACATCGGCCCCTGGTCTTTCCAAACTGCACTGGATACAACCGGCGAAGACGTCTGCTAGATTGGCAACTCCCCACAATGGTATTGATATCAGCACGATGGGCCAGAACAGGAAGACGAAGAAGACACGTAAGCGAAAGCGATCAGCATAACTTAAAAAGAGTGGGCCGTCCTGTCACCTACCTTCCTGTAATCACCATCAAATGCCACGTTTGCTTCTATCAATTTTTCTTCTGAAACCAAAACACTAAAGCAAACAACAATAAGCAACAAAATAAAACAGCAACACTACACCATAATTATGGTACAGGAATGGTACAGGAAGTACATAATTATGGTATTATGATTTACTACTGTAAAGGAAGAACTGAGGACTTATTTTGGTTCTGTTTTTATTTTGTTAAACCGCGATTTCGGGGGGAAGGGGGGTCAATTTCGGGGCCACCCGGTCCCCTGTAAAAAAAACTACCCTGGTGCTACATAGGTATATCCGCCCTGGGAAGTAGGGGTCCAAGTGTTGACCAGTAACAGAAATCAATGGAGGAGGGTAACAGAAAATGCTGGATTGGAAGCGAAGCCCTTCGTGTTGCAGATCCTGCGCTAACGAAGGCTCCAATACCAAGTAAGTTGGGGAATAAACCAATCACTAAAGCTGGGGGGGGGAAGGGGCGCTGCCTACCTCATTTTTTGGTGCTTCCCCAAACACATTAAAACTAAAGTGACCAGAAAGTTGAAAATTTCAACGCAAAATTGCAGAAGGCTTTTTAATCATAAATCTCACACATTTTCCACTTTCACCGACTGGCATTTTTTTAGGGTTTTGAAAGTGGGGGGGGCTTCGCCCCCCCCCCCTAGGGAGGGGGAAGTGGGGGGGCTTCCGAAAAGTGGGGGGGGGGGGGCGACCCAAAGGTAAAATATACCTAAATTTTTAGCGAAAAATTAGCATTTTTAAGGTAAAAGCAAAAAATCGCTGTTTTTAAGCTTTGAATGAACTTATAAGTCCATAAATTAGCTAAAAATTGAAAAACTTTTTGAATATTTGACCTCAAAAACCTAATTTTTCGACACTTTTGGGCAAACCCCAAAAAAGTGGGTGGGGGCTTGCCGAAAAGTGGGGGGGGCGAAAGTGGGGGGGCTCCGAAAAGTGGAGGGGGGAACCGAAAAGTGGGGGGGCCCCCCACCCCCCACTAAAAAAATGCCAGACCGAAACAGTTAGGCAAAAAATGGTTAATTGTGGTGGCAAAATAATCTGGCTTATTTTTACTGGGGGTGGAGGGTGGGGCCGCCTCCATTCGAGGGTCCCCCCATAAATTTCGACCTCCTCCCATAACCCAAAAAATTGCCAAATTTTACTATTTTTACCCTAAACTTTCAAAAATTTTCCGGTTTTTTCAACAAAATTTTCGCTATTTCAGCTTACAAAAAATCTAAAACAAGTCATTTTTAGCGATTTTTGGCAATTTTTGCACCAAAACGTAAAAGTTAGCAATTTTTTTCAAAAATATGCCCCATTTTTGGTCAGCCATGGGGGGCAACTTCGAGCCCCCCCAAATTTTGGCCTAGAAATAAGCCAGTAAATCTGTGTATCTGCACAATCTAACTTTTGCATACATATGTATTTAATCAGCTAATTTAAAGTTTGATCTCTGTATTCTTCATTTCAATATCAGATTAAATGCATAAAATTAAATTAGTCCGATCAATAATTATAACAGTGCAGTGTGTAGAAAAGAAAGTCTCTGTTTAAAGGCATACACTGCTTCACAGTTCACTTCACAAGTCCAATTTATCTTATAAATAGTTCCCCACTCCAAAATTCTAAACAATTAAACGAACATACACAAACCTCCAAAGTCTCGAATCAGCAGAATTTTCCAAATCTCCAAATCAGAAGAAAATCTGTATAAATTTCGGCAGGAAGCCACTAAACTCAAAAAGTTTCGAATGGACAGATATCGAACAAGGACCATCTAAAATGCAAGAAAGATAATACAAAATCAATGCAAAAAAACTAAAAATAAAACAGATGACGTGTCCTAGGCATCCATATTAAAAATTAATTTTCTGTTTTGATCTCATTATTCCTTTATGCATTTTAATTAACAAGCATGGAACAGAATAAAATTGTAAACATAAAGTCACTCTATGACTTACAAAGACATCGCCGGGAATATCAGACAAGGAGCATCCTGTAACATAAATACAACTACGTATAAAAAAGCTACACGTTTACTGGTTCAGCCAAAAACAAGTGATATGTAAATAGTGTTAGCAAAAACACAAACTTAAATCACATAAGTATTCTAAACTAAACAAATTATTAAATTTCCAAAATTATCAAAATTGAAACTAATAAACGACTAGCGACTTAATTCGGATTTAAACGTGGGGTGATAACATCGACAAGTGATAAATGTTGAGCTAGACAAAATAACACCTACCTTTTAAGGCAAAGCCTGCAAGCTGGTCAGAAAACACCCGCCGTATCTCTTCAAGAGAACCGGTAAAATTCACATACATACTCTCCAAGTCCGCTAAAAATAAATGTCATAATGGATTATTTTGGACTGAGCATTACATAGGAATATAGGCGTATCCAGGGGAGGGACTTTTGGGGTTGAAATCCCCCTCCTTATGGGTTGTCAGAAGGAAAATTTCATGAATACTTCATTGCAAAAAGTGTAAATTTTTGTCAAAACCCCCTCCTTTTCAGTACATTTTAGGCAAAAGTCCCTCTTTTTCAAAATCCTGGATACGCCCCTGCATATGAACATGGTTTTTTTGTTTTTTACTGTGTTTTCGCACACTTTTTCTTAGAAAAACACACTTTTTCTTAGAAAAACACACTTAAAAACACACCGAAATTTTGAGATTCAAAAGCAAATTTTACTAATTTCTTTAAAAGTTTTGAACTACAGAAGACCGTTTCCTGAAAAAATTTTGCGCCTGCGGCGCACTTGTCTTTTCATTCATTTTTTCACAGCTTTGGCGTCCTACCTCTGTGCTTGTGTCCTTTTTCTTTTGTAATCCTCTAGTATATATGTATATGCATAAGTATATATATACATACTTATTATCATAGGGGTCGCGGCAGCGACCCCTATAATATGTGTGAAAAGTGGCTGGAGACAGTGTAAAATAAGCTGCGCAGAAGCTGCGCAAAATCCTGCGCAGATCCTGCGCAGATTTCATGCGCAAATTGTAGAGCACATCGAGTTTAGTATGTCTGTGAAGTTTCAGCCCCGTATCACTTACCGTTAAAAAGTTGCGCCCCGGACCGGTTATGGCGGCGATGTTTTTTTTCCGGTTTCTCCTATTTGATGGTTGTATTGTACATAATGTTCGCCGCTTTCACGTGATCTGCAGCGGTGGGCCAACCTAAAGGGCTATGGGGTCTAGTAGTACCCTCTAAAGAATTTAAGAATCACAACTTTTTTTGCGCCGCAGCTGCGCCACAGCGCCGCCGCAAATTCGGCTCATAGCGAAAAGTGACCATTTTTGTGGTCGTCGCTCAGGTCGAACGTTACGAGCTGGAGCTGATTTCTTTTTATATTCAGAAATTACATATATTGAACTAACTAACGGTCCAGGTTGCGTTTCTCTAGCACTTCCCTAGCGACCACAGTGGCCCGTCAAAGATGGCGAAAATTCGAAAACTGAAAAATCGAAATTTCTCGCTATCTATTTAACTTTGAACGCTCAAATCTTCCACACAATGGTTTTCTGGCACGGAGAATCGATTCCCGCAGTCAGTTTTACCGTCAGACCCACCCATCTTGCTGGGCTGGTTCCACTTTGCCGTCGGGAGGGTCAAGTCGGAAACCGCTTCCTGGAGGTCCATAGAAGGCTTTACCTGGCCTCTCAAAACTTTGTCTATAGGGGTTTTCTGGTGCGTCCAGCTCATTCCCGGTGTCCTTTTTGCCGTAGGACTCATTCATCTTGCTGTGCTGGTTCCACTTTGCCGTCTGGAGGGTCATGTCGGAAACCGCTTCCTGGAGGTCCATAGTAGGCTCTACCTGGCCTCTCAAAACTTTGTCTATAGGGGTTTTCTGGTGTGCCCAGCTCATTCCCGGTATCCGTTTTGCCGTCCGATGTACCTATTTTGCTGGGCTGGTTCCACTTTGCCGTTTGAAGGGTCAGTCGGGGGGGGGGGGTCAAGTGGTCGAAAATGAAAGTTTTCAAAAGTGGTCAAATTTGGTACCAAATGAAAGCCCTAAGCGAGCTGAGCAACTTTTGTCATAGAACTGCATGCTCAAAGTGGCTGTAGAGTGCTGTGGTGGGGTGGGGTGGGGACTTAGGCGATTTTCGGTCAAAAATGAAAGTTTTCAAAAGTGGTCAAATTTGGTACCAAATGAAAGCCCTAAGCGAGCTGAGCAACTTTTGTCATAGAACTGCATGCTCAAAGTGGCTGTAGAGTGCTGTGGTGGGGTGGGGTGGGGACTTAGGCGATTTTCGGTCAAAAATGAAAGTTTTCAGAAGTGGTCAAATTTGGTACCAAATGAAAGCCCTAAGCGAACTGAGCAACTTTTGTCATGGAACCATCCACCAATATTTGCTGTGCCAAATAACGTCACGTGCCCATGAAACTTTTGTCTTTACTTCTTCAACCGGAATTTAAAGGATATATATACCTATTTATATTTATTATATATTTAAAGGATATTTAAAGGATATATATATACGATACAGCCAACACACATATTATCCTCTTTTGTGAGGAGCATTTTTGTTACTTGTTATATTATTGTACCACATTATTCACTTTAGGCTGCATTAAATCTCTAGCACCGTTTCCAAAGAAAATATGATTTACAAAATCAAAAGGTTCAACTGTTTCCATTGTGGTTTTTTCCCGATTTTTAGAAAATTTTCAGCAGACCCCCCGTTGCAAATAAACTTTTCTTTCGATGATATTGCGCTCATTTCGTCCAAATCGACCATACACGTCAGTATCTATTGGCTTTTATCGCTAGAACGACAAAAACCAACCAGAAATATGCAATATGTAGTAAAAATAGTCGTAAACGCATTTAAAACGCGAAAAATCAATTTTTAGAAAAAACACACATTTTCTTCGAAAAACACACTTTTTCTTAGAAAAACACACTGAAAAGCACAGGTCCGAATTTGAAAAAACCCTGCATAGGAAACAGGAAAAACACAACCCAAAGGAACTTAGTTTTAACCTCAGGCCTCAGGGCGAGAACACGCGCCTGATTGCGCGAAAGGAGCAGCCGTTTATGGATATTCAACATTTTCCTTCGTTTACAGCAGACCCACTAAATATCATCCGACATGACGTTAAATAGGAATATGAAAACGAAAAAAGTATTTTGCTACCAAATGTTTCAAAGCCTGACTCAACTAGAAAATCAAGTATAAATGCGAACTGGTAGGGATTTCCTTATGAAAATTTTGAATGCTGTGTAAGAGCAAAAGGGTCAAGTCAAAACTTTGCACACCTCTACGCAGGCCGAGGTAACTAAGTTAACTGAGTTATTTTCTCGAGTGCGTGACATTTCGTTAGATGTCAAAAACACACCACCATAGTTTCCCTGGATATTTTGGTTGGGGGGGGGGTAAACTTCGGAAATTTGGTGGTCGACCCCCGAAATGTGATGGGGAGTACCCCCCCGAACCCCCCCCCCAAAATTCGGACCTCAGAAAATTCAAAAAATGGCCAAAAAATGCAAAATTTTCTGTAATTTAGCCATTTTTTCATCAAAATAAGGCTTGTTCTTAACGTTTTAGGCGTTTTTGCACCGTTTTAAAGCGATTTTGGGCCAAAATTTTAGAAAAATTTTTCAAAAAATGACCATTTTTCGACCAAATTTAGCTAACTTTTTGGGTCCAAAAATCGTTGGGGGGGGGTTCGGGGGGGGGGGTAGCCAAAAGTGGGGGGAGGGATAGTCCAAAAATCTGGGAGGGGGTAAATTTGGTCGAAAATTTTTGGGGGGGGCATACCCCCCACCAACCCCCCCCCCCCTAAGGAAACTATGCACACCACACAGTGCCGAGCCTAATCAGATGTGTCCTAAGTTTGGGTGATTTTGTTCTTCAACAAAGACCAAGTGTTTGGTAACAGAAAAATGATTGGGCTTCAGAAACATGTCGGTGTCAAGTTTGCTGGGTTCCTGCAAGCTTTTCAAACAAACGCACTTGGTCTTCAACAAACGCAATTCCAAAAACCCGAAAAGTTCCAAAGGTCCGAAATTTTTTAAAAATACGTATATACAGTACAGCGCAGCAGAACCGTTCCATATCATGAATTCGCGAAGTTCGCGAAAATCCGCTAACTGAACGCGATTACCGCAAACTTAGGTGAAAGTCGTGATTAAGAAGGCGAAATCTACAATTATCGCAAAAAACAAGGACGAATTTCGCCAAGTTTCGCGAAAACCGCAATCATCAATCGCGAAGTCAGCTTGGAGATTCGCTATTAGTGATCACGAATTTCGCGAAACTAGGCGAAAATCGTCCTTGTTTTTCGCGATAATTGTCGTTCGCCGTCTTAATCACGACTTTCACCTACCTTTGCGATAATAACTTCAGTTAGCGAATTTTCGCGAACTTCGCGAATTCACGATGTGGAACGGTTCTGGTGCGCTGTACTGTATAACTAGCTAGCTAGCCTGATAGCCAATTACAGCAGGTCTGGCAGGGAAGGTGATAGGTTGACACTTGCACAACAGCCTGAGAAGATCCGCAGAGAGCTTCGCATACTTCTGCGATTTTCGCGATCATCTCAGCGAAGAGTTTGCTTCTTTCCGATTTCGCATTAAGTAGAAACGATTTTCGTGAAGTTTCGCGAAATTCGGCATTCGTCTTAGTGAAGAACTCGTCTACTGAAAACTTCGCGATTAGATGCGTTTAAGTTCGCGAAAATCGCCATCAAGGTTCGCAAAAATCGCTATCGAGATTCGCGAAGAATTTCAACCCTTCAAACTTCGTGATCGGATGCTACGAATTTCGCGAAGTTTCGCAAAAATCACCGTCGAAGTTCGGGAAGAATTTCATCCCTTCAGATTTCGTAATCGGATACTGCGATTTTCGCGAAGGTTCGCGAAAATCGCCATCAAACTTATATACTAGTATGTATTAATATACCTGCGGACAGAACACTGGAAGGCACTACATGCGAATCAACGGAAATCTGTGCATTGACGGAACACGTTTCATCGCCCACCCTACAGCTCCCATTGAAACTGAGCAGACTGTTTTGTAGGCTAGAAACGGCACTGACTTCCAGCTGGACATCAGAGCCCGGATGAAGATAGATCAGCCTGCGAAAACCTGTTCCATTCGCCTGAGGCCAGCTGGACGGCAAACCGCCTAGCTCTGGCACACCATTATCCTAAAAATACAGAAAAAGGTAAACTAAGCGCATAGGGAAAATATATACAGTATATAAATAGGACAGATTCGAGCTTAAAGAATAGATTCAACCATCGCTAAATTGGCTTCTCATATACGTATATACATATATATATATTCCACACATTTTGTAGACGGCCTACGGGGTCAAGTAAGTCGAAATAAGACAAAAACGTTTGCTGCAAAACTACTGACCCTAAGATCCACCAAATATAGAACAAGGATATACGTGTTTATACAAAAACATTCGCCGGAGATTTTTTGAAACAATGTCAATTTTTAGCGGAAATCCAAACATTTTTAAGAACTTTCTTTATTTCTCCAAGCAAAATATGCCAAAACATCTGGTTTTATTTTTGGGGGGGGTGGGGGGGGGGGCGCCCCCCCACTTTTCGGGTTCCCCCCACTCGAGCACCTCCCCCCCACTTTTTTGGGCCCCCCCCCACTCACTATAGGGTGCCCAGAAAATGCCAAATTTTAAGGATGTTTGGTCAAAATTTTCAAAAATTTTCGAAATTTGAAATTTTTGATGAAAAATCGCCTTTTTTGGTGCTAAAACTTGATTTTTGAGCACTTTTAAGCATAGTTATAGCAGTGTATGTGGAAAACGGGCTATTTATACAGCAAACTAGTGGGGGGGCGTCCCTCCCCCACTCTCCCCCCACTTATTTTTGCCTAAAATAAACCCAGAAACATGTCCCTTTTTTGCTTACAAGTCTTCACTTGAACTCTCACCCAAAATCCCTAAACATAGCGAGGAACCCATCCTCGGAATTTTCAAAATGCAGCTATGCATGAAATCATGAGTTACCCAGTTGGAAGTCAAATGCAGACAACCGTCTATTTCCCGCATGATCTATGTCTGTTACCTTCTAACTTATTAAACAACGTATACACATTTAACAAAGTTTGAAAGCTGCAAAGAATACACACAACCAAAAGCAGGATGACAAACTAACACAATAAAATCCTCTCTCCAGCATAGTTTGATGCAGCAGCAGCACTATGCAATCTGGTCTTGTGGCCGGCCGGGCAGCCTGTACAAGTCTCAGGACCGTTTCCCGCGGTCCATCGTCCACAGTAGCGATCCCACTGACTGCCGCAACCGGAGAAGACGTTTCCATGCTGTCTGAACCGGCAGGCGGAAGCGCATCGTTGCTGCTACTGGTACACGGTTGCTGCAAAGGAGCCTCACTAGTCTCTGCACTAGCACGACTGCGGGCTCCAGCAACCACAAAAGCTTCGGGTTCTACTCCAGAAGAAGAAGCAGGGGCACTGGATGATGGGAGGACAAATATTGTGTCGCCAGAAACAAGACCCAGATCGGACAGCAAGGTGGTGGGCGGGAACTGGTTCAAGAGCGAGGTTTCGTTGTTGAGACTGGGATGACAAAGATGTCTGCAAAAAACGAAAAATAAATTAACATTATATGTACAGCTAATAGATCAGCATAGGAAAGGAGTCAGACCAGGGTGAGGATGGGAAGAATCCCTTCCAACTTGTGGATCCCTCAGACTCTTTAGCACTTATACATTGGTGGAGCTTTTTTCGCCTTGTTCCCTCCCTCCTTATGGTTCGAAATGTTTTTGTCTCCGATATAGCTAAGAAGTTCCTTTGGGTGTGTGTATGTACGGAAATATGATCATTTCAAAAATCGGTTGACCATCCTTTGGTAGTGGATCTTCTATCATTCGACCCGACTTTTTATTTTAAATCAGCGTTTTCGATCTACATTAAGGACAACTTCAACTGAACCAAATCGGAAACAACATTTTTTTCGAACATAGGGGGGACCAAGGTGAAAAAATCGCGTGCCCGTAAGTGCCTTTTCTTCAGCAGTCAGTAAGCTCCCGTTAGGCGCAAAAGATCTGTACCATCAATCAACGTGCTTGGTATGCCAAAATAATTATATAGTATATATATACGTATTAAATCAACCGCCATCCTTGGTGTTGTCTTTCTCAAAATGGTCAAACTTGTTTTTCTCCTTATTTTATAACTCCACCCACCTCCTCGCAAATCGTTACGCTCAAAATTTTTCCTGGCTACGCCAGTGGCCGCACTGCGGGAAGAGGTTCCAAACGAAACAATACTTGAAATACTTTTGCGATTACTTGAATGCAAATACGTATATATATATACGACACTATATACTATCCCCGTGGTAGCCCTATATGGCTATATTCGAAGTTAAAACATGATGAAATGAAATTACATCTGATTTTCTAGTATATATATATATATATATATATATATATATATATATATATATATATATATATATATATATATATATATTATGTGGGGTGCGCGACAGCGCCCCACATAATATGGGTAAAAAGGCGTCTGCGCGGCCCCCTGGAGACCGTGGTGGCCTGGTGCCAGCTAATTAGAGGTCCGAGGGTGGTAAAAAGGTTACCATCGTAAACAACTCGGGTAGTACTACAAGTACCACCATACTTTTGGTTCGAATTCGAAACTTCGAATTTTTGCACTAGGCGATAGTTACGGTGCGTTTGTTTTT
>JASAND010011976.1:0-18075 GCA_030248195.1 Trissonchulus latispiculum
CAAAAAACTGAACGAAACAACTAAAAATCTAAACTTGATATCCATGATATATGTGGCTAATTAATGTGTGAAAATGAACAAAATCCGTCACCCAGAATTTTTCACGGTGGACCCCCCACAAGAAGGAACAGGTACTGTAACATCCAACTACTGTAGCTGGCTAACTTACAATACAGTCTATAATCGTTGGCATAGTTGTTGTTTGCTTGAAATTATCTAATCTGTATAGAAATTACAGTAAGTTTATAAACCCGAAAGGGAAAATGAGGCTGGCAAAGAAAGAGAGTTTAATAAACCCCAAACAAGAAAGACTGTCAACAACAAAGTAAAGGAATTGATGTACGAGTTTCGTTGTTAGGAATCAGATTGAAAACACGCCTACGTAGACAATAACAAGCAGAATGTGCGCAATTTTGTTTCTATTCGTCTGCGCTAGATGTGCGTCCTTCTCAGATCTCTGAACACAAAACACAGAAACAGGATCGCAAAGATTGCCGTAAACATGACGACAAAGAAAACTTACAACATGACCCAGAAGTTAGGATATCAAATTGATGCACTAAACCCTATATTTTGCCTAAACCCGTATGTTGCAGCTGTTGCTATAACATTCTGTGACTTCAATAAAACTGTTTTAACTAACAGCTTAAGGTGGTGGTATCCTTTTGTGCAGTGCTTTTGTGGTGATTTTTTTGAAACACTATAACTTTCGCAATTTTAGGATTTGGAAAGAGCTTTATACATCGTTTTAAAGCTTATTATCTTTAGATTCACATGAGCTTACGAAACTAGCAAAATTAGCACAATCGTGGCAGAAATTTTCAGACTTGCTGACATCTAACACGACGAATATAGACCAAACATTTTTGAACATCGATTTCTCAAAACTGAGTAATCGGCGAAAATTGTTTCTTGTGCTATCATACAGAGGACGTATGGGCCGAGGGACGTTTTTTGGATTTGGCTCAGCAAGCCTCAATACTCCAGAAAATCCGGCAAATGTGCGGCGACACGAAATTTCGCAACTTTGTATTCAGTTTTCTCGCAACTGGAGCTGGGCGTTTTAGCTCAGATCAAGAAAAACGTCCCTCCGCAGAAGTACGAATTTCAATTCTGCCAAAAATCTCCGGAATCCGTCAAGCAGTTTTTGAGAAATCGATGTTCTAAACAAAATAATCGCAGTTTCCCCAAAATGGTTTTTCGGCCAAATCTCTAGCTTAAAGCAATAAAGTTCGGCTAATAAGCATTCATAAAATGTGCATTTAGACGCTGTATCGATTGAGTATAAATAAGTCAACTTTGTTTTTAACATGTGGCAGTAATTTTGAAAATACTGATTTGATTTCCTCGAAAATGGCCATTTTTTGACCCAAAAAACAGTTTTTTGCTTATACTGACTTAACCACTGGAGATAGCTCAACGGTTGTAAAAGCAAAAATGTTCATTTTCGTGTCCTCTTTCCAGCCATAACAAGCAATCCCGTGTCTTCTCTAATTACTGGGAGCCTAAGGCCAAAAACCTAAACTTTCTTATCTTTTGGCGTAAAAATACGAGACTGGTCCCAGAATGTTAAACAGCACGGAAATAGCTTATTTCGTAAGTTTTAGCTATTTACGTAAAGGATTAAAGCCGTATGAGTCAAAAATTCCCGAAAGGAAACCAGTACCCAGTTCACACTAGGCACCTTTGGAGCAACGTCGTTGCCACAACTTCAGTTGGCACATGAAAAAGTTGCAGCAACTTGCACAAACGGTTGATCTAACTAACTGAAGCAACAAACTAGCATATGCAGGAATTCTAATTTTTAATTTTTTAATTTCGAATTTTTATAATTTGTATTGACCAAACAACGTCTAGTTGACGCTAGAAATCGCCCCAATCTCGATTGCGGCAACTTGGTTGCAGAAACTTTTTGGTAAGCGATTCATGTGCCCATTCGTAATTAAGGTAGGAATGATGGTGTGCCCATGAGTTTTACGTGGCAGTGTGTTATGTGCCCATATGCAAACAGAGACATCAAGTGGGTTTTTTGGCTGATGTAAAAGGGTGTGTTTTAATTGGGTATTGTTTATTAGTAGTGTTGTAGTTTGGTGGTGGTTTCTTTGTCGAAAATAAATAGATTAAGAAGTATTGTTTTACAAAAGTGTTTTCGTCAATGTATGTGCAGTTGTAATTTGTGTAGTAGAGTAGGTTTTGGTAATAAACTGTTTTTTGTGAAGCGTATGTCTACTTATGACTGTAGCACTGTACTATATAGTGTTTTTGTCAATGTATGTGCAGTTGTAATTTGTGAAGTAGAGTACGTTTTGGTAGTAAACTGTTTTTTGTAAAGCATATGTCTACTTATGACTGTAGCACTGTACTATATGAAATTGTTGATGTTGGTTATAGTAAGATGTAGTAGTGTTTACTGTTTTATATTGTTAGAAATATAGTGGTTTGTTTGTGGAAAAGAAGTACACTAAGATGTATCTTTTTTACAAAAGTGTTTTTGTCAATGCATGTGCAGTTGTAATTTTTCAAGTACAGTACGTTTTGGTAATAAACTGTTTTTTTGTGAAACATATGTCCTAGGTTGTTTGCGCGGTTAAATTAGTGTTTTTAGCTTGTTGGAAATATTGTGGTTTCTTTGTGGAAAATTAATAGATTAAGAAGTGTTTTTTTAGAAAAGTATTTTCTGTGAATGCATGCGCAGTTGTAATTTTTAAAGTAGACTACGTTTTGGTAATAAACTGTGTTTTGTGAAACTTGTGTGCAGTTATGACTGTTTTTAAATGTGTTTTGTTCTGTTGGTTGATTGTAGAAGTAACAATGTACCGATGTTTTATTTGGAATACATCGATTTATTGTTTGTTTTGTTTAGGTTAGTTACACAGTTAGGTAATAAACTGTGTTTTGTGAAACTTATGTGCAGTTATGACTGTTTTTAAATGTGTTTTGTTTTGTTGGAAGAACACATTTCATGGAGTATATACATTGTACTACATAAATGCGCAATGTTTACAATAAATATGTTAATGGTAGTATAGATATTGTTCCAGTGATAAAGAGTAGTTGCAAGTGGGTATTGTTGTAAGTAGAGTGTTTTGTTTATTCTGTTTAGATTCACCAGAGAACACATGCAGTCTGAAATGTGGTGTTGAAATGTTTCCTGTTGATTGTATGAGTCGTCAACGTGGTGGAAATTTGGTTGGATTACACAGCAATGAAATTACGAAGAACACATTTTATGGAGTATATACATTGTACTACATAAATGCGCTATGTTTACAATAAATATGTTAAGCTATTGATCGGTCATTATATTACTTTATTACTAACAACTAATGCCCAGTGTCCGGCCTGGCAACTTGATTGAAGCAACCAAGTTGCTTCACTTAGGTTGCCCTAAAGTTGCGTAGTGTGAACTGGCCTTTACTGTCCGGTAGTAAATCAGCAATTAAAGAGGCAAAAATCTATTGCAGGTAACTCGCTGCTAAACCAGTGTGCAACGACAGCAGAAACAAGTAACCCCTAAAAGGGGTAATATTCCGCTGTAGCTTTGTGAAGAACATAGGAGTTCATATGATCCAGTTTTGGCGGGGAGGCAGCCAACACCCTATCAGATTCTACCTACAGTACATGAGCCCGTTTTGAAGACCCCCCATTCCCCAAACGGGGACCTCTGTTTAGTAACCATCACACCAAACAGGTGAACACTCGCGTTTTATTGGTGGAGCACAGTTACGCAGTGCAATGGAGATAATGCCTTACTCTTCTTCTAACATACATATATAAGAAATATCTTCTAATATATGCACTATATATAGTGCAATTGTGCACTATGGATCATACATTTGCCTTGGGGAGGAATCCCCAGACCTGGAGCCCCCTGAGGGGTCGCTCCCCCACTCCAGATTCCGGCATTTCAGGGGCGTTCGCTGCCTGCCTGCAATGTCCTATGCTTGGATCTTAAAAAGAAAAAGAATTCATTCCAATTAAGTTTATACAATAATGAACAAAGATATGATGTAACTGTCACTGGCCTTGTCTAGGCAGGGGAGAAGGCACTGGTGAGGTCGGTGCACCTCCTGGCCACTCTGGGACGACTAAGGCGCCCGCCCAACACCAATGGACAACACAGTTCTACTTTTCATTTCGTGTTTGTAAAAACTAATAGTTGGCTGAAAATTGATCAACTATATATTTTTACTGTAGCGACGCTATGGAAAGTTTCGCTGGAGTATATTTTACGAAAATAAATTTAAGGTTTTGTGAAATTGATTGGGAAAATTGTCTGAGCAAAGTGACTGCTGTTTGTTTGAATCCTTGTTTGACACACTTCAACCCCTGCTCAGATGATGTATCATGGTTGATATAAAAATTACATTAAATTTGGTTCCGACTCCCAAGTTTTGGCCAAATTTTGAAAGGCACCGTTTTCTGGCGAGCAGACTGTTCGTCTAATACTCGGAGTGCTGGTTAATTTGCATATTTGTACATTAAATCTAAATTTTCGCAATTGTGAATTTGTCAAGAGGGGGGCATTGTGTTTGTTTCAAGGAAAGACAATAGGGGAGGACATCATTAAATTTGACAATTGAAAAACGTTTCAAATCCGCTTAAAAACGAAGATCATTTAAAACAAGGTCCTTGCATCGAAAATTCATTTCAGCAAATTCTTTGTCAACATGCTTTTTTCCAGGCCCCCACCACCGAAAAAAACTGATGCTACTAGAATTACGTGTCGAAGATAGGGATTAGTGCAGCAGTCGCAACAATTTTACACTGCGAAAGGGGTCGAGTCATTACAAAGATTCCGCCTCCGGCGGAATAAAAAATGAAGACCCTAACTGAAGCCTACCCTAGTAGACAATCAGAGACATTATGTATTTATTAAAAGACTTACATGGGCTTTAATTATGATGATGATGATGATGATGATGATGATAAACACACATCTAATACATAAACGGCATTATGAGGCCGACTGCATGGCAACAAATTTTAGACCAACAATGACTACATAACACCAATTACTTACTAATGACTTAGCATTCGAAACTAAGCGTTCTACACAACAGGTATCATCATTTGTTAGGGTGAAATATTGTTTAACCGTATTTAACAAAACCTAATAAAAAAAGTAAAATTATTGAATGTTTGTCCGATTTTATGCAAACCATATTTTTGTATATATGTCATTGCTTGGGACAAAGAGTACATAATATAAGAGTATGTCACAAGGTACACTCACACTCTGTGTTATGAGCTATGCTTTTCGTTTCGACCTTGAAGCAGGCACAATATTCGCTAACGCACTGCTTGTGTTTTCGAGCAAGCACGTAAACATCAGCCCAGCCCCCAGCGAAAGTACCCCGTTTTGGCAGGTACTGAGTTGCGGGTCTAATTTGCCACTGTCACTAGGGTCTAATTTGGAATTAGCCGGTTAGCGAGCAGAGCATACTTTACGCTCAGATAACATAGAGTGTGCCTAGTGGGACCTTGCCTAGTGGGACCTAGCC
This sequence comes from Trissonchulus latispiculum, assembly GCA_030248195.1. Lineage (NCBI taxonomy): Eukaryota > Metazoa > Nematoda > Enoplea > Enoplida > Ironidae > Trissonchulus > Trissonchulus latispiculum. The sequence continues at coordinate 5,505 of JASAND010011976.1, forward strand.
TGACCTTTAGGAGACAAGAAAAAGAAAGAAAGAATGAAAGAATGAAAGAAAGAAAGCCCCAGGATTCCCCCCAGCTCGCAATGTTGTGAGAGTTGATACAATGACTTAAACTTGGGTTCTTCTACTAGACTACGATACTACGCCGAATATGTACAATGGCAAGGATTATGTGTTAAACTGGCCTTTATAACAAGAAACTTGACCTTGCCTATTTCTTTCTTTCTTTCTTTAGGGAAAGAAGGAAAAGAAGAGAAAAAGAAAGAAAGAAAAGAAATAAAGACACTTTCTTTCCATTCAAATTTGACATTAGCTGTAGTTCTCAAGCTGTGCTGGTTCACCCAAATATGTGCGACCGTTTAGGTTGCTGACAGTTGACAACTGCGAGAATATTGCATATTCCATCGCTGACATAGCTGTCAACCTAATTTGCATAAACTAACTTCCGCAAAAAAGTGTTCTGTAGGTACTAGCCCTGTGTTAGCATTTGCAATCGGACCTCGATATTGTGGAATGGAAACTTGTAAGCTGATCATAGATAAAAGTTATTTTGTGCATTCGCAGTCCATCAAGAATAAAAAACGGAATATTTGTTCCAAGCCACTGTAATCTTATCAGTCGCTAAGTAAGTCATTCGGTCGGTTGCTTTCTTCTGCAGCCAGTAGCATAATTTTAAAACGGTGCTATTAAACGGGCAGCAGTTTCAACTGGCTAATCTGATTGATTTGATTTGATGATTCAATAACTAGTCAGGGAGGACTGACCCTTTGTTGAGATTAAACAAATAACATTTAAGAATTGTGTATACCGAATAGAGTAAAGACAAGAATTTGTTCAGATTAAGGTCAAGATTCAGCTTTTCTGATTATAAGTATATCCAACATTATAGATTTCCAATATGCGGGTGGGGTTAGGTTGTCTGTCAGAGTGGCTGTGCGGTCAGTTTTTGCCTGTGGACATGGTTATTGTACAGCTAACCACATAAGCCTGAAAATTAACACATGTTTCTGGTTCTTAATGTTTGGCTTAGGCTTCGTTTTAAATAATTAAATATCTACCTGCAATTTGCCAACTTAGCCTGTAATTTGCATTTAAAAATCGATACACATAACTGCAGAAACCACATATAGTTCAATTTTGGGACAAATATCAGTAGATTTCTTGCATTGCAAAGATTTTGTTTCATATTGTGATGCCTCCTCATTGGAGTTTAACATTTCTTAGTCATGTTGTTAGCTTTCGTCTTGGTTTTTTGCATCTTTCTGGCATGTTTTGGCTAGAGCTTTTGGCTGAAATATGTAGCCAATGTAACATAGGTAACAGCAAGAATACATAATAGAATAAGAGTATGAAACTCCTACGCTACCATGTGTTAAACATGCTTGACAAGCTCGGGTCGTTGACTCGGGACCCCCTCCGAGAGTTTCGGGGGGGGACTCCCACTTAGCACTAATTACGTGCTTTCATATAAACGCGTGTCTGCTCGCTGATTCGCTAATTAGCTTAGGCTTACAGTAGGCATTTTATTAGTAATTTTTAATAAACTAATTATAACTTTAATTAGGTTAGCGTAAGTAAAAAACTAATTCGACATCTTTGTAGCATTTTTCTGCTTCTTCTAATGATATAAAATTGTTGCACAAAACAAAAATTCGTGGGAATGTAGTGTGCAACAATTTTTATATCATTAACAAGAGCAAAAAATGCTACAAAGTTGTCGAATTAGCTTTTTAATACGCTAACCTAATTAAAATTATAATTAGTTGAATAAAAATTACTAATAAAATACCTACTGTAAGCCCAAGCTAATTAGCGAATCAGCGAGCAGACACGCGTTTATATAATTGGTGCTAAGTGGGGTCCCCCTCCCCGAAACTCTCGGAAGGGGTCCCGAGTTAACGAACCGAGCATGTCAAGCATGTTTAACACATGGTAGCGTAAGAGTTTCATTACTCTTATTCTATTATCTACTCTTGCTAACAGTAAGAAGTAAAACGCGAGAGAGTGGAAACACTGTAAGAACCGTAGAACTACACTGATGTACCTCCCCAGAGACAGACACAGTACAGGCGTTACACACGAACACGGGCCCACCTAAATACATTTTGGTGAACTTTTGAATTTTCGAAATTTTCATTGATTCAACGAATTTTCGTTGATTGCTGTTATGCCTCTGCAATAAGGAGTTGAAATTAGAATCAGCACTTTGGGCACCATCGGGACAGAAATTATGATTAGCCTTTATTTTGACACAGAGTCTCTCACTGAACACGCCAGCGATTTCCCGCAGAAAAAAGCTTACTAAATATATGAAATGGCTCCAAACTCTTAACCAACCCACCCTCACTCCGATTTGCACCCCAACTGACTGATCTGCCATTTCTGAACTGCTGGCGTGTTCAGTGAGAGACTCTGTGTCAAAATAAAGGCTAATCATAATTTCTGTCCCGATGGTGCCCAAAGTGCTGATTCTAATTTCAACTCCTTATTGCAGAGGCATAACAGCAATCAACGAAAATTCGTTGAATCAATGAAAATTTCGAAAATTCAAAAGTTCACCAAAATGTATTTAGGTGGGCCCGTGTTCGTGTGTAACGCCTGTACTGTGTCTGTCTCTGGGGAGGTACATCAGTGTAGTTCTACGGTTCTTACAGTGTTTCCACTCTCTCGCGTTTTACTTCTTACTGTTAGCAAGAGTAGATAATAGAATAATAATATATAATGTAATGTTGGATATACTTATAATCAGAAAAGCTGAATCTTGACCTTAATCTGAACAAATTCTTGTCTTTACTCTATTCGGTATACACAATTCTTAAATGTTATTTGTTTAATCTCAACAAAGGGTCAGTCCTCCCTGACTAGTTATTGAATCATCAAATCAAATCAATCAGATTAGCCAGTTGAAACTGCTGCCCGTTTAATAGCACCGTTTTAAAATTATGCTACTGGCTGCAGAAGAAAGCAACCGACCGAATGACTTACTTAGCGACTGATAAGATTACAGTGGCTTGGAACAAATATTCCGTTTTTTATTCTTGATGGACTGCGAATGCACAAAATAACTTTTATCTATGATTAGCGTGCAAGTTTCCATTCTACAATATCGAGGTCCGATTGCTAATGCTAACACAGGGCTAGTACAGAACACTTTTTTGCGGAAGTTATTTTATGCAAATTAGGTTGACAGCTATGTCAGCGATGGAATATGCAGTATTCTCGCAGTTGTCAACTGTCAGCAACCTAAACGGTCGCACATATTTGGGTGAACCAGCACAGCTTGAGAACTACAGCTAATGTGAAATTTGAGTGGAAAGAAAGTGTCTCTATTTCTTTTCTTTCTTTCTTTTTCTCTTCTTTTCTTTCTTTCACTAAAGAAAGAAAGAAAGAAATAGGCAAGGTCAACTTTCTTGTTATAAAGGCCAGTTTAACACAAGCCTTGCCATTGTACATATTCGGCGTAGTATCGTAGTCTAGTAGAAGAAGCCAAGTTTAAGTCAAAGTATCAACTCTCACAACATTGCGAGCTGGGGGGAATCCTGGGGCTTTCTTTCTTTCATTCTTTCATTCTTTCTTTCTTTTTCTTGTCCTTTCTTTCTTCCTTTCTTGAAAATTTCTTTTTCATAGCACTCAAATGTGACAGTAGCTGTAACTGGAGGGATTAGGGCTTAGAAACAGAACACAACTCAACTGCGCTGAAGCAAAGATCGTTGTCATATGCAAAGGAGTCACTTTCCGTTTGTGGCAATACTGGTGGTTGTCCTGAAATTTGGCCTACCCAGTGAACACTAATTGAGACTAGTTCACAATCAGGGCTTGACTTAATATGTACTTAGTTATTTTTTGTGAAGGGTTTGCTGAGGTTGCTATCTGCGGAATGGACATGATTATTCGTTACCTTAGTATTTTGTTGTCAAACAAGTCTGATCGACCTATTTGTATCAAATATTTAATCCCAATCAATATTAGAACAAAGCTATGACTCTTCATCGAAACTGACAACGTCAGCATTTCTGTAAAACTAAGCAATAGCCAACAACAGAGTCCATGTAGTTGGGTACATCAAAACCCTCCAGCTTAGACCACAACTTGGAAGATATCATGTCTTGCAATGCTTTGCTCAAGTCGTGATTTGAACCATGTTTTATCCATTCTTCCTTATTCAGGAAGCTCTTCCTGTAACGAACGACTGTGCATAAATGCAAAAACAATAAAAACAACAATAATAGCATCAAAGGAATAAAAATGCGTTTGTCTTGTAATACATGTCTGCATGATATCGTTTACGGTTTTCTACGTTCCCTGTTACCACTTGTAACAGCTTCCCTAAACGTAATTACTCGACCTGTTGACAATGCAGGGAGGTTTTACTTTGATATACAAAACCCTTATATATACTTTTATGACTATATATATACCTTTATATATAGTGACCTAAAAACTTCTTTCCTACAGCAACATTTTCCCATCTTAAATTACACAGAGTGACAGTTTCGCCAACCTGGTAGTAATGATAATTTTTCCACCGGGTTTAGTAATCCTCAACATTTCCGGGAAAAAATCCGGATTCAGATGGCCAGGAGCGACGGCGCCGACACAAAATATTGCATCGAATTCATTGGATGGAATTGAGGACGGCTTATCCGGCTGTATTAGCTCGACGAGATAAGACTGGAAAATTCCCTGCTTTCGAGCCTCAGCCAGCATTTTGCTGGATGCATCGTGACCATGAATATTCAGAAATCCTTCCCTTTTCAGGTAGAATCCGGTTAATCCGGTCCCAGCTGCCAAATCCAAAATCCTGCAAAAGGTCGCTGGTGAGGTTTGCGAGTTTTTATGAAACTCGACCCATGTGCTCATTAGTGCTGTGCACCAGCCCGCCGACTATACAAGTAAAAATATGATTCATAGTTTTCTTGTTAGATTTTAGCAAGTTTAAAGCGATAAGCCACAGACATTGTAACTGAGCGGCCGGCCGACCCACACTGGACCTGGGCCGGGCGGCGTATTTATAAAGTGTACACTTGATTCGTGCAGCAAGAATGTGTACAGCGATATCGCGCACGTGTGATTTGTTTCGGTATATAAATATATATATATGTTACGTGCAATATTGAAAAGCGTGCAATTTTGAAATTGCACGTTGTTTCCGTGCAATTTTGAAATTGCATGGTCTTATCGTGCAATTTCAAAATTGCACGGAAACTACCGTGCAATTTTGAAATTGCATAGAGTTTCCGTGCAATTTTAAAATTGCACCGACGAAACCGTGCAATATTGAAATACAGAATTTCAAGACTCTGGTTTTAATTTGTTTGTATAAATGTTAACTCTCAACACGAAAACTTGCACCATTTGTGCATTTAGCAAATTACGTATTTTACGCACGTTAACAAGTTTAAACTTTTGGCTAAAAGTTGAGTAAGTGTTCCTGCTATTTATTTACTGTTTACAACAAAAATCAACATCAATATAAAAATTCGAATCATAGTATGTAAAACATTAGTGTCAAGTATGATAATTTGATTTTGTATGCTTTTTGATTTAAACTAAAATGACTAATAAATCATATATATTCGAATCTTCCATAAATTATTTTAAAAAACTTGTAACAGATTTGACACATGTAAGTCCAGTTGGAGTTGGAAGTGGACATTTAAAATTTGACCAAACTGGTTCCAAAATTTTTGGGGGACTTGTTAGTTTTTAAAAACGGGACAAAATCTTCAATGGTTTTAAAATGTTGGTTAATTTTATTAAAAAAATCGACCAGAAAAGAAACTTAAAATCCTGGCAAATTAATGAAATTTTATTGTAACAGCTTCATACAGAATGAATTATTATATACCGAAAGATATTTCTTATTTTGGGAAGACGCAATTACCAGGAACAATGCACAAATTAGCAATTTATAGTGAAAAGCTAAAAAACTGGAAGACACTACAAATGAATTCACTAAATCCACAAATGGTGCAAATTTTCTTTTGAGAGCTATCATTTATACAATTAAATTAAAACCAGAGGCTTGAAATTTTGTATTTCAATATTGCACGGTTTCGCCCGTGCAATTTCAAAATTGCACGGAAACTCCATGCAATTTCAAAATTGCACGGCAGTTTCCGTGCAATTTTAAAATTGCACGATAAGACCATGCAATTCAAAATTGCACGGAAACATCGTGCAATTTCAAAATTGCACGCTTTTCAATATTGCACGTAACATATATGTATCGATGACTCTAAGTAAGGTATGTATATAAAAATGCAATGCATATATATACATATACATATATATATATATATATATATATATATATATATATATATATATATATATATATATATATATATATATATATATATATATATATATATATATATATATATATATTGTTGCGCGAACACGGTGTACACTTTCTTAGGGTGCACCAAATCGTTGTACACTTTTCTGCTGCGTGAATCAAGCGTACATTTTGAAAATGTGCGGGATATCGCCTATACTATCTTGCTGCTCGAATCAAGTGTACATTTTATAAATACGCGGCCGGGCGGTCACCGGCCGGCCACCGGCCTGCGAGTCTGGACAGCGCTGGTGCACATCAACAACAAACCAACCAGTACGCAATGAGCATCATGAATGCAGGTACATTTTTCACCATTAAATAGATAGCTACAGAACACTTGTAAAAACTTCAATAGTTATGAAAAAGCATGTTAAAACCAAAGAGACTATACAAACGCTACATGCTACTGGACTGTACTTTGAATTTTCTTCATACAAACTATGAATTACAAAAAAAGACTGAAAAATTGTCAAAAACACGGACAAATTTTCAATTATTCCATATCCAATGATATCATGTACTTGTCCGATGGTTTGAGATACTTCTTGCAACGATTGACAGTTTCTTGCGGAGCTTGGTAATCAACAGCGTCGCATTCTTCGTCATAAACCTCAGCTTTCCGGTCGTAATATTCCGCAGGATCCGTGATTTTAAAGACGGCGCCTTCAACACCGCCATCATCTACCTATAAAAGTTAAACACAATTACTGACTTTGGTTGATCAATTTAGTATTACTTATTTCATTGACACATCTTATCTTAAACCTTAAATCTATAATTTTCGGTTACGTGGGTTAACACAGCATCAACAAGGTGAAATTATTAAAAAATTGCAAAAGTCCCAACCTAAGCACTCAAACATTTTTAATTATTTTGCAAAAATTAAATGATTAATTAATTAATGAAATATATGTGTCTGCCAGTACTATAAATCTCTACTACCCCCCAAACTGAAGTAATACAATGACGGCATTAGGTATGATAAAAGTAGTACGATTTCGAACGCCCCTTCGCTCGTCGGGAATTACCAGCCGATTGGTAAGAATTTTCAGAAGATTTACATTAAAAAGAGTGTTTTTAGGTGACTGCAAATTTAATACAGAAGATTTCCAGGCATGGGAGGTGAAAAAGTCTCTCCGTGCCTAGTTACTTTACATATACATTTTAAAGAATTTTAAAAGTTATCTGTATGAAGGTAGCAAGGTTTCTCCTGGAGCAAAATGTTTGGTTACAGAGCAGTTCCCATTTAAAATTTGCATTTTTAAAAAGCGAAAAGTTTATCTATTAAGATTCATCAAAAAGTAGTGAATTCAAAATGACTCACTACAGTTTGAACCAAATGAGTATAAAGTTTTTCGAAAGGAGATTCTTCTTTTAGGCTGAAATTTATCGTATTCCTTTTAACTGTTGCAACTATTGCAACTATTGCAATCAAACAGAATGAAAACTTGTCACTTAGCGCATAACCTTCCCTACAGCTACTAAATCCACTACTAAAGGAAAAACGGCCATTCGTCTGTACTGGTTCAACTAAACTATTAACGCTTAAGGTGGTGATTCCCTTTGGTCACATAAAGTTTGCACCATCATTACTCATTCATTACTTGGAGTAAGCCATATTTATATCAAAATGTAGCTTGACATTTGCTCTTTTTAATGCATGCCACGAAACTAATGTTGCTTTTCTAAAATATTTTTAACAGATTTTAGAAGAAGTATAATCTTCCAGAATTTTTGGGGACTCAAGTAAATTTTTTCGCAAGACATCGGTTATATCATTCGATACCTCCATCGAATAGCAGGGGTCAGTTTTTATTTATTGTGAAATCGTTCTTCGTTATAGAGAAATAAGCTGAAATGTGTGCGTAACCTGTATTTTGCCTACCTTTTCCACATTTGCCAAGCGATTACTGTAGCTAGAAAGCAGCAATCGGGGCAACTAATAAATCGTCCCTGGGTATATTTGTTGCCAAACTCATTTGTTCAGTAGCAGCCCTCCAGCTTGCACGGTGAATGCTCCACAATGTTTGCAAAAACTACATTTTTTATGATAGCAGTCTACAGGATAGCAGTTGGAAGATGATCATGCGTCGGATAATTTGTCCCTGTGAAACATTCAGATCGACGACCTGAGTTTGATTTTACGGCTTGCATAGTTCGAGAAATGATGGATTATTTGATTTCTGCAAAAATGACAAGTTTTCGACGCCAAAATAAGAAAATCGGCTATATCTCACGGTAGAGAAAAGCTAGAAAGTTGCTTTAAAAAGCAAAAATGTGAAGCTCAATGAAATTTTTCGAATCAATATAGTCATAACTGTATAGCAGCTGCCAAAGGTTCAGAAATTGGGAAAAACTACTCTGACCGGAAATCTCGAATTTTTGAATCGGGATTGCGCGGAGGGTGTTAGAACGCTAAAAGAACTTATTTCGGAAAGTTTCATCAAACTTCATCTTGATTTACGCCGCCAAATAACAATATGTGCCCAAAAGGAATCACCACCTTAAGTGAATGTCCGATATCACTAAGAAGCAATCATAGGTGTTGCTTTTCCATCTACTATTGTCATCTCTTATGGTATGAGTGATTTAAGTAACTGCATTTTCGTCGAAATTACTAATAATGCAGCATTAGTTGATAATAATTTAATAGTATTGTAATAATTTGATTTTCAAAAAAACAATTTTTACTATAGACTTCAGTATTTTTCTGATGGGTAGTATTGCTAACGCACGGCCCAAATCAAGTTCAAATTAGATGAAACTTCCCAAAAACGGTTCCTTTGCATGCTAACACACTCCGCGCAATCCTGCTTCGAAAACTTGTAGATTCCGTTTAGGGTGAATTTAGTAAATTTCTGAGAGCTGGCTTGTAGCTCCTTACATATAATTATACTCAATCGAAAGGTCTCGTTATGTTCTACATTTTAGCCTTGTAAAGCAACTTTCTAGCTTTTCTCCATCGTGAGATATAGCCAACTTTCTCATTTCTCACAAACTTTTCATTTTTGCAGAAATAAAACGATTAATCATTTCTCGAGCTACGCAAGCCGTAAAATTAAACTAAAGGTGTCGATTTTACGGTCGCACAGAGGTCAACTACTCGAGGGGCGATCATAACCTAACACGCATTTCTGTGTTTGTAATGATAGAAAATGTAGTTTTAGCCACAATGAGTCTGATTTTTTCCAGCGACTGGGGAGCATTTAACATTCAGGCTGGGAGGATTGTCCAGTAACAGGTATGTTTTCCACAAAAATACCCAGAGAGTCATTTTCAGCTGCACCAATTGCTGCTTTCTAACTAATAAAGTAATCGCTTGACAAAGTTGAGAAAAGTAGACAAAATTCGTTGCTCCTCCATTTTAAAACACCACAGATAATTTCATTGTCTTCACTAAAACGAAGAAATTCTAAGCTAGATTTTAATATAAAATGGCTTCTCCACTCCAACATAATGAAAATAACGGTTCAAAGTTGATGACTCTAAAAGGAATCACAACATTAAGAGAGCATGTTCACTTAAGGTGCTCTTTCGGATTCGAGTATTTTTGGGCTTTAAAAGCGCAATTGTCGTTGAAATTCATTCAAATTTGCTACAATCACATCATTCAGCATAGGAAAAAATTAGAACAGTCGGGGCGTGAAAATTTGAGTTTTGGAGAAGTTTGCTTTAATCCGCTATAACTTGTACTGTAGGTACCCTACACGGGCGAACTTATAGTCATTCGAATAGTATCACCGAGACCTACAACTTTGCTCTTGAGAGCATTCTTCGACTACTTACGGTTTAAGAGATAACAGAAAAAATTGATTTTCGAAGTCAAAAACTGGCCATTCTTCGAAAATCTAAATATTGCAAGATTTCGACAGTTTCCACAGCGCTCGTCCGTCGGTCCAGCATTGCCCATATTAGTAGACATAAAGTACATTTTATGCCCAACGGAGAGCTCACTACGGAATCTGTGCCACAGCAACGAAAGTGTGAAATTTTGAACATCACAGATAGATTGTTTTGAACATGGATTTCTCTAAATTCATGCTACTTATTAGAAAACGGCTTTAGACAAACAGTTTTGGGACAAGGGCTATTTAAACCCTCTTCTGCCCAAGACTTCTCGGGGAAATCGGCTCAAAATGACCAATTTTACATTTTTGGCTGCCATTTTTTACTGAGACTACCTAGAGAGATGGGACCGCCAACAATCAATAGAGAATTTATTGCTCTACATTTCAGATGTAAGCATTGAAGGGTTCCCGGTGCACCCAGAAAACGTTAGAAGCCGTCAAAGGCGGCCAAAGTACGATTTGCCAAATTTTAATTGCAAAAATCCAATAAATTTATTTCTAGCAACAAGACTTAATTCAGAGACGGGACCAAATATACGTTATTTTATGCGCATAACCTCCCGCATCACCTGGTTGAACGAGTTTTCTGCCGACGAACTACAGCCGGCTCTGGATTTGCTTGAATGCAGAAAGGGGGAAAAAAAGAGAAGGGGAAAAAAAGAAAAAGGAAGGAGGAGAGAAGAAAAGGGGGAGAAAGGGGAGAGAAAGAAGAAAACAGGGGAAAAGGAGGGGGGGGAAAGGAAGAAGAAAAGGAAAGGAGAGGGGAGGGGGGGAGGGGATGTAAAAAGAAAGGGGGGGAGGAAGGGGGAAAAAAAAAGGGGGGGAAAGAAAAAAGAAAGGGGGGGAGAGAGAAAAAAGGGGGGGGGGGGGGGGAAGAAGGGGGAGGAGAGGGGGGGGGGGGGGGGGGGGGGGGGGGGAGGGGGGGGGGAGCTCGAACAGGGCTTGAGATCATCAAAATTCCCATAGCCGGCGGAACTATAGAAACTAGATTTTTCAAGCAGGTGTCGAAATATTCTCCCAAAATAGGGTGGACCAGTTAAAGATAAAGGGAGCAAATGCCCAGATTGCCAACCGACAACTGGACCCTGTCCCAAAAAATAAGATGCCAAAAATCACCACTTGTGCCGAATGGCCACCGCGGGCATAAAAGGGTTAATGGTTTCATGTTTTCTTTTTCCGTTAGAAAGAAATAAGCATCCAAACTTAAAAATTTTGACCGAAATCAGACAAAATGTACATTTACATATGAAAATCTGAGCTTACCTGCTCACTAAAAATTTCAGAAAAATAGTCCTCGGGAAGACTTTTCTTTTTGAAGTCTGAACTGCTCGCTTTTCTTTAGCTTTCCCACATTTCGAGAAATCCTTGTTCAAAAATTGTTTTCTTGTTATCGCATGTTCAAGCAGAAAAGTTGAAATGAGACTTTGTCTACCTTTACTTTAGCTGTAACACGCACATTCTAAGCTTTAAAAATTTAACAGGACTGAGAAAATTACAGCTCTTTCAAATTTGCTGCAAATACCCGAACCACCACTCTAAGGGGGCTCCATTTTTGGCCGAATTTCGACCACCAGCGATTTTCCTCATTTTCACATATTTTCTTGATTGAGTGGTATGTTTTAACCAGTTTGAAATTAAAGCCGGATCTCTATGGTTGGTGTGTATTTTGGACATCAAAGTTAAACATAGGAAACGGAAAAGTGCTGATTTTATTCTTGCGCCAAAGGAATCTCGATGAATTTCATTCGTTCAGGAATTTGTATCATTTTGTATTTAGGTTGTAGTTGCGATCATGAACTGCGGCATCTTTAGAATTTTAATTTAGGCCCCTAAAATTTCTTAAAAAATTTTATTTGAAGTAAACAATAGAAAACTGTCAACTTCAACGTTTCTTGTCGATGAAAACCAGAGTCGACGAAAACAATGGTAAATGTTCTGATTAAAACTTCTTAAAATTAATACTTAAACTTAAAATTGAAGCAACTTAAAATTAAACATTCTAAAATTCTTTTCAGTAGCATTTATATACGCGGTTTCGCAGATACCAATTATTTTATTATTACTCTCACCAGTTTCGAGATTATTTTGACGCAAAATATGAATTTTAGCAAAATTTTAGAAATTACGGTTTTTTTTTGAAAAATTTGGCTGAATTACGACAACGGTATGGCCAGAAACTGCCTCGTCAGTATTTCAACTTGTATATTCCTGCCTATAAATCTATTTGTAGCATGAATTATGCTGACCGTTATGTCCATCCCTTCTCAATGCGCCAGGCGGAACCCCCAGACTTCGAATTTCACAAAAACAGCGATTTTTCACATTTTTTTCAATCGAAAGCTCGTTCAGTTCAGTGTGTAGAAATCAGTTCAGGGTAAATTCT
>JASAND010011977.1:0-12276 GCA_030248195.1 Trissonchulus latispiculum
TTTTGTGTTTACATGACTTCAAAAAGTAGCAAAAAGTATTTTATAATTCTTTTGTCTAAGCTTCAGATACATGTCTCTTAAAATTTTTAAAAAATCATCAGAATTGCTACACAAATTTGAAATTCTAATAATTTCATTAGCAAAAACGTTGTAACAGCAGAATTTGGAAATATTGCTATTTCTGGCAGACTAACAGCGAAAAAACGAGAAAAATTTTCTTTTATCAAAAACGGAAGTTATAAATTTTCCATTTTCTATGTTAATTTTTATATCTAGGACGTCTGCTGTTTACTAAGTTCAATTCTAGATCCGCTGGATAAATGAGTTTCCAAAGTTCTACGAAAATTCCACCATCATTAATAACCGTTACGTCGTCAATATATCGAAAAACATATTTAAGTAGTTCAAGCTTTTTATAATCGTTTCTATTAGTCAAAAGTTTAATAAATTTGAATTCGTAGTAAAACAATGCAAGATTAGCTAAGAAAGGACCACAACTTGTACCCATCGGGATCCCTATATCTTCTGCTTAAATCTTTCCCACCTACTCAAAAATATGCATTATATATTTATCAACCATTTACACATTTCACAAAAGGTTTCAAAGTCTACGCATCTACTAGATTTGTTTTCACTGAAATAAGCTGATTTAAAACCGAAATTTAATTTTCTTTGGTTATGTTCCAAAGCAATTTTAGCTATTGCAGTTATTGCTTCAATAATTTTGTCGTGATTTAAATTTGTATATAACTGCGAAAAATCGAAAGTATAAACTGATTTTGCTTTGTTTTGCATAGAAATTTGCCGTAAACAATTAACTATATATAGGTTTACTACTATCAACTATCCAAAAAGGATTACAACCTCCCATTGCATCTAGCAATTGTGTTACTGTATGACTTCATTCTTTTTAAGATTGTCTTCAAAGAATAACCAATATCTCTAGATAAGCTATTAGTTACAGCAACTTTACTGGAAACAATTGTACGAAACTTTATAGGATTTTTATGAAATTTTGGCAGAAGTTGAATGAATGGTAATTTTTTGTCCGAAACTTGTATATTATACCCAAAATCATTGTGTTTTTGCAACAACTCGTTGATTAAAGTTTCCTTGTTGTGACTCGATGCTTCATAAGTGTCATTACCATGACTATTATTTAAACCAAGTTCATTAATATACTTATATACTCAGTTTGCGTTATCAGCGTATCGAGTACTTTCCCGTAGAGTAAACCTGTTAACCAGTGAAAGCTACAGGTTTCACTTGTATTGAATACTGGTCTAACTTGTAACCAATTCTACCAAGGTATGTCAGTTAAAAACTATCAACGATGTCCTGTAGAAATTACAGGACTTAACCTGTATTTTCTACAAAAGTGATTCCTGTTGTTTCTACTGGAGCATTTCTAAGAGTGCATACAAGAGCCAAAAGTTAACGAAAAATTTAACATAACTTGTTAATTTCCTGGTGAAATTAGCCCAAAATTTAGTGTAAAGATGGAGTGGACAAAAATAACTCTTGACCCACTTTGGCCCACGGGTACGCAGACCTGAAAGTCGACCCGAGGGCACCAGCGACCCACTTCCTACTCTGGATTGACCCCTTACTTCTAGAGAAGGATATAGGTTTGAATATGACAGGATGTTTGTCCCGGAATAATCCCATCCTAATTAGGTACTACTAGGCATGGGCATGGGTCCAAAAAATTGGACCCGGGTACCCGGCACTACCCGATGCCCTATGTCGGGTAATTGCAACGCTACCCGGGTACCCGACTTCGGGTACCCGGGTACCCGGTTACCCGAGCAGTTGTCGGGTACCCGGAAACAAAATTGCAATTTTAATGCTTAGTTTTTGTTTGCCATTAAAATAGAACAATTTTGCGGCATATTTCAGCTTAATTCTTTTATAAATTTAACTTGCAGGGTGACTGATGCCGAAAACTGTTGGTATTTGGTACCATAACCAAAATTTTTGCAGTCCCACTGTGACAATTGACTCAAACTATTACACAATTCAATAGAACTGTAAAAATCTGTACAGTTTTCGCTTTAGTTAGCTTTTGCTTAAGCCGCTGTTTGATATGTATATAGTAGTAAAATATTTTCTGGTGAAAAAGAGGTCAGCTGAATTTGGAATGAAGACTTACGACTGATCTACAAAAATTCCATTTGGCATAGGGTTAAATTTTAATATAAACTTTACCTAAACAAGTTACCTTGAGGTTGCAATTTCCGAACTGGCTTAGAATCAAGAAATCTGTGTTCACCACGATTTTAAAAACTATGTTTTAGCGTTTCTGTTTTCAAGAATGTTAAATTTATCAAAAGTCGTAGTGCAATTATGTTACAAAACCATTAATCAAAAAAACTGGCAGAATATTGTATATATCACTAAGATTTTATAAAAATGGACGATCTGTTTAAAAGGTGCATTAGTCTAGACTAGAAAAGAGCAGAGCAGAGTTAAAGGTCGAGTTCAATTCAACTCTTTTTA
Organism: Trissonchulus latispiculum; assembly: GCA_030248195.1. Lineage (NCBI taxonomy): Eukaryota > Metazoa > Nematoda > Enoplea > Enoplida > Ironidae > Trissonchulus > Trissonchulus latispiculum. The sequence continues at coordinate 2,500 of JASAND010011977.1, forward strand.
GCCGTAAAGAAAGGAAAGTTGCGAATATCGAGTTTTCTCAGTACCATAGAAGGGCTCATACCAGGTCAATGTATCGAATGCATTATTTGCTCGTGCTCGATAGTTTTTGTCTTTCCAAACAATTTAAGCAGCCAATATGTCAAAGAAACAAGCAAGTACCCGTAGTTCCGACTTGCAATCGATTATGGTTCCTCAAAAAATTTGACTAAAATCATCACTTTCAGTGAACTGGACTGATTTATGAAAGTTCAGGCCCATTTCTGTGCTCATTACAATTAGGGACCGTTCTGAAGTCATGATATCTGCAGTGGGAAATTTGTCAAGCAATATTCAATATTGTCGCAGTAAACTTCATCTTAAACTTGTTCTGCAATAATCCGTGGGTCTTTACGATTTACCCCTCCACCACTCAAAAATTATCGAAGTTATCGGGGACACAGAACACAAAATTAAAATCAGTTTTTATTCCTGCTGGAGCAGGAATGTATAAAAAGGAAATTAGTATGTTCGTTGTAGGGTGAGTCACTTCTCTATTCAGAAACCCTATCTTCAACATAGGGCTAACTTAGGGCCGGGTTTTTTGTGTGAGATTATGCAAATTAGGTTTTGCAACCACTATTTAAGGAGTCGCACAGGCTGTCTTCGCGCAGTCTTCGGCTGTCAGCAACCTGAACGGTTGCATGTTTTTGAACACCAGCGTGGCTTGGGAGCTACACAGAGGTGTAATAGGTAGTTACGTAAGTTTGCACCTGGCTTGACTTAGGCTCACCATTCGCCAACGCGGTGTGGGGCTTAGGCCTACAATCGCCAAATTTTAGCAGCTCAAGTTCAGCGAAGGAGGTTGAAATTGAAAATAGGAATAACAAAAACAAGAACGATGTTACAGATGGGTACTAAACTGGAAAATTAGAATAAGACGTTTTGTTCAAGATGCCAGTGTTAGTATACTACACTTTGAAAGTGGTCACTTTCGTGAGGGGTCTATGCTCAAACCGTCCTAAATAGAGTTCACTGAAGTGATCGATTAATGAGGGGATTAGGTGATTGTAAGTCATACATATATGGAATATTATGAAGAGCAATAGTAATAATACGAATTCGAAAACTACGTATTAGTGAAATCGAAAGCAATCAGCAAGTGATGTCGCTTGCAACTTAACTTAACTCTAGCTTAATTCATTTGTTGTTGATTAATAACAGGTCTGCAAAGGAATATTGCCCCTTTTGGGGCCTACTTGTTTATTCTGAGCTTTGTTAGTTCTGCATATGTATGAGCTAAGCTTGTAAGCTTCAAAAGTGAGCTTATACGGAGCTAACGAAAAACCGATTTCAGATTATTGTTCTGGTCCCCAAAAACTGCTATATGCAACTGTTCAGCAAAATGGGGGTCAAAACTTTCACGGTTCCCTTAGTCTCCGTTTAAAATGGAAAAAACATAGAATTTCGCTTAATGAAAAACTTTGCAATATTTGAGCTGTGGATGGTTGAAAACATATTTTACCAAACCCTACCAAATTTTAGCTCGATTCGTCAAGTTTTAAAATTTTTGAGTGTTGTGGGGGAGGGCGTAAACTGGAAAGTCCCAGTTTTATCCGTTTTTTCCGGTTTTAACTGGATATCGGGTACCCGAAGGAGGACCCGGGTACCCGAAAATTTTCGGGTACCCGGGTACCCGACTACCCGTGCCCATGCCTAGGTACTACCAAGAGTACATAATAACTAAGAGTGTGACAAAAGTCAAGCTCTTAGTTATTAGGTTTGGGACATCATCTGCACGATAACGGCTGACCCCTCCACAAATTAGAAAGAAATTCGAATCACTTCAAAGAAATTCGCACGCTATGACTACATTCTAAAGCTCGAAAACACAACTACTCAGTTGGTTCAATGTGCGTCTGTTCCGAGCTTCAGCACACATTCATAGCGTGCCAATTTCTTTGAAGTGATGGGTCTAATCAGAGATGGACGCGGGCCGTGGGAGCCCGCGGGATCCCACGGGATCCCGCGGGACGGGACGGGATGGGACGACAACCTTCGTCCCGCGGGATCCTGCGGGACAAAGATTTCTTATATTTTCTACAAAATTAGGGAATTTTTAAGCAAGCTAGATAACAGTTTTCAAAACATTACAATCAGACTTCAAATTATTCTATAAAATTTAATTTAATTTAAGGTAATATAAGTTTCATTTGCTGTGCCGGTTTGCGTATGTTTTCTGATTAAAAGCTTATTGTTTAATTTCGAGTATGCGCAGGTTAATGTAAATGATTTCGAAGTTGTATAAAGTGTTGATTATGTATAACCAATCAAGAGTTTGATTTTTAGGTTAAAGACGTGAGAAAGCTAGAGACTCTTGAAACCTGGCTTTATCTGCATTGCAGTGACCCGAACCGTAAAGTGGCCAAATTGACACGGTGACCCGGTTCCATCGCTTTTGTATGGCAGTAATTTTCTGATTCCGCTAAATTTGATTTTATTTGGCCAATTTGGCCGAGATTTTTAAATCAACAATTGATATGATATAAGCATTTCACATTTTTACACACAGCAGCGTATTTGAATAATAAATTAAGTACTGACTTTGCATCTTAGCAAGGAAAAATAAATAGCGTAAAGTTTACATAGTAAACTTATTTTAAATTTTCATATTAAATTAGTATTAATTACCATTAATTTTAGCTAATGAGACAATTAAGAAATTATGCGGAATTTTGCGGGACGGGCATTATCAAATTTGCGGGACTGCGGGATCCCGCGGGACGGGACAAACAAATTGAGTGCGGGACAGGACGGGACGGGACGAAAAATTTTTGGGTTCTAATTTGTGGGGGGGTGGTGTCAGCCGTTATCGTGCAGACCATGTCCCCAAGCCTAATAACGAAGAGCTTGAAGCTTGTCACACTCTTAGTTATTATGTACTCTTGGTACTACGTACTAGCCTAATCTAAATCAAGAAAAACCAAATCGTTTACTAGTTACATAACTTGACAACTGAACCTACAACTTTCGCCTAAAACATCAGTGTGCGTATATTACAAATAAAAATATACAAAAACCAAAGAAAAATAATTAGTCAAAACGGAAGATATATATCACAGACAGGAAACAAAGCAAAATATATAAACAATTTGGCTAGAAAAATGTAGCATTAAGTAGCAAAAAATTAGAGCTTCTTCAGGAAAGATAAATTCTTTGGAATTTCAACATTTTCTAAAGCAACCTAAAAATAAGCAGTCATGAGTGAAGTTCAAAAACAGAGCTGTTGCTTGAAAGTTGATGCAATGACAGACGACAAAAGACAATCCTAATTCATTCATATTGTACATTAACACATGGTCGAACCCTGCGGTATGACTTGAACCTTTTCTTGTCTTGGGGAGGGTGGGGCGGGACCCCCATGCTAAAGAGTTATCTCGTTTACAGAATTTTGGCTACTGATTCACATTGACGGTAGCTTTAGCCGTTTTCAAAAACTTTCGGGCCAATGCACGTCACATTTCAGATACAACGCTTCCGCCAACAAATTCTAATTTAGCATATGGACAGAAGCAAGAGTGCATAATTGCACTACATATTAGAAGATGTATATATATATATAATCTTCTAATATATAACAGAATTATGAACTCTTGACAGAAATGTCACAATGTTATAATTCTTGTATGATTTTTTCCTGACTTCTGATTCTAAACTCGACTGGCTACAGGGTAGGAAAATATTTATATTATAGTTTTCGGCCATTCTACCAAATGAAATTCTACCAGCTGAAATTTCAATATCTAATCTGACTAACTCTGCTTCAAAAAAGCTCACTTGTGAAGCAACAAAGGGCAACTGTAGGGGCAGGGCGGTTCGTTCGGACAGGAACGACTCTGGATCTGTGCTGGAGTTGAGCTCATCTCGCTGTTTTCGCAGCTGTTTTTGAACATTGGAAATCAGGGGCGACGGAATACGTTCCTCGCCAACCTCACCAGAATACTGATTCAGCAATTTCACAATCTGGAAAAAAGGATGAAAAATGAATAAAACATTAACTCTAAGTTAATAGTTAGTAATATTAATTAGTAATTATTGCAATAGAATTAGTCTGATACATTATTAATTAATAAAATATAGTTTTAGTTAGACTTAACCAATGTGTCAGCTAAAGCTAAGTAAGGAAATCAAGTTTACAGTGAACAAATTGTTAAATTATGTAATATGTCCTGACATTAACATTAGCTAACATTACTTAACATTAAGCTCTGGTTTATTAAATAATCAGATTTAATTAGCCTTAATAAGGTATATGCTAATAAAAGAACAAACGAAACTAAGATTGTCACTACAGCACCTCCGCCCGAAAAATTTGGGCCTTAGGTGGGGATCGAACCCACAACCTTTGGCGATCTAGGCCAATGCTCTACTGATTGAGCCATCCAGGCACAATTTATTTTAAATTAAATTTATTTTACTTGTGCAGTCTTTAGCTGCAGGCAGCTTTCACAGATGCTATCAACCGTCGCCTGACTGTCCTTGGATTTGTTGAGGATGAGGAGATTTGAGGCCTGCTTGATCGGCTGCAACTGGTGCGTCATGGATTCCAGGTTGTGATCTCGGCACCACTGTTCGATACTGTTCACATTATACCTAAAATAAAATAACTACTACAGTATACAAGATACGGAAACCCTGAAAATACAACTGCAAGCAGACGCTATACTGTACACCAAAACATTACACCATCGATAAACAAAAGACGACATAAAAAGGCAGCAAAACTGCTCATTGCGTTTCGAAACTTTCTATTTTGCGTTCCGCGCCGCGCGAACAGGAACTTTTTACATACAAAAACACTGGTAAAGGGGTGGGGGCAAGCCAGCTGTAGGTTACACCGTTGGCCCCCTCCCACAAAAGTGAGCAAATATTAATGCAATAAGTGTCAGGCTGAGACTTTGCAAAGAGCTAACAAGGTGATGGTACGCCTACCATTAGCACGGGATAAACAAAAGGAATGGGGAAAACCAAAAAAATTGTCCTAAAACGCCTAAAACGAATATCCAGTGTAAAAGGAGAGTAATATAAGATTAACAGATAGTATATACTAACTTGATCTGCATTCCTTTGCCCCAGTTACACTTGTCCTTTCGGACAAAGAGGTGGTTCAGGGGCTCCACGGAGATCCAGTGCAGGATCTGACTGAACACGTGCTCGATCAGGGGAAACTGAACGCCCTGCACCACCAGGACGTCAAAAATGTGACTCATCTAGACAGAAACACACAAAACTTATTACATTAAAAATACACAATACCATATATATACACAGGAATAACATATGAATACACTATAGAGATTTGACCCACACCATAGTGCAGTTTTGGATAAAATTAGCAAAATATTGGACAAAAATGATTTCAGAAAAGTTAGTACTGGAAATGTCATTGGGAATCAACTAATGTCCCGCAACATAATTCCAGTATTTTCCCCTCTCCAAAGTCTGAATAAATTCCACTGCAGCATTATAACGACGATAAGGCCCAAATGATTTTTCGCCTTAAGTTCGACCTAATAAAATTCGGTCAAATGAACTGAACGGAACGGAACGGCTAACCTGTTCAGTCAGGGATCGGAGGGATCGCTCGATCTGTCGCTGTGGAAGAAGGGAAAATCGCCGCATACTGGGTCGACGGGCCCCGGAGTAGCCGCCAGGGTTGCTGGAAAATTCCTCGTGCTCCAGAATGGCTGGAACTATAACAGAGAGAAAAAATATAAAGAAAAATGAATGAACAAAAGGGAAATAGCAAATATCAACTGAAAGAATCAGATTTTTCAACAAAAAATTTAAATTTAAATTTAACAAATTAAGTGCGTACCAATAAACTGTCCAATAATCTTGTTGACAATGTCCAGCAGCTGTTTGAACAGAGTGTCCACCCGCTGCTCCAGGTAGTCGGCCAACTCCAGGACATCAAAATGTTGGAGACAGTGCTCATTCTGCTTCAGGGTATTCTGAGTTTTGTAAACCTAAAATAAGTAGTAAACAACAATACAACAGAATACTGAAAATAAAAACAACAAAACAGCGCATACAATATTATAAACAGTGTAAAACTTGCTCTAGATTTTTTTGGTCAAAAATAGCGTCGTTTGCAGAACTGAACAATAGCTTTGACGACGCCAAAATAAACATGTCGAAAGAATGAACAAGCCAAAATGTGAAAGTAGCACTCAAATTAACAAGAATGCAAAGTTTCTATTACGTTGTAACAGCTATTTTTCGAAAGATTTCTCAGATTTTGGCGGCTGCCGCCCCCCAAACGCCCGCTCTATATTGTCTTTGTGATTTATGTTATGCGTCGACGATGTTTGAATAACGAGACTTCATGCTACATCCTTCAATTGCATTTTTTGATGCAAGTTTCTCATACCATTTTCCCTGAATATTTTCTTTGAAAACCTTCTCTTCGGATTTTCTCGGTTAGAATGGAATGAGAGCTCATATACGTAACGTACGTACCAGTATGTTTAAAAACTTTTATTGCATAAATGCTAAAAACTACTAGGGATGGATCTGGAATTCTGGAGGCCCGTCGTCGCGATTTGACGGTAAGAAGTAAACAGGAAAAACAGAAAAAAGGCATGTCAACGGAATTTCGCGCGCGCTTATAAATACGTATATTTCCAACGTTTCTACTAATTTTTGGATAGAAAAAGCTTAATATGTCCTTCGATTGTAGCAAAAAGTCTTATTTTCCCCTCAAAAAGTGTAAATTTTTAAATATTTTCTTTGCAAAATGAAAATTATTAAAGATTTGAAGGACGATTTCATCTAAAAAGCACAAAATTCCTTCAACTTCTCCCAGACCTCCCAAACTATATCGGGTTATTCTCCGCTCTTTTGTCAGCAATCTTAAAAACATTTTAACAATTGCACTTTTATTTACGGATAATTGCACAGCTTGTGTATCAAATTAAAATTTGTACTAGAAAATATAATGTAAATTTGATTTTGAATATTCGGCAAGACGCTGATGCCTATTATATAAAATCGGCAAAATTTCTGCCTATAATAGGCAAGTAAGATTGCCTATTATGAGTAATCGGCAAAACGCCTTGCCTATTATATATAATCGGCAATTATGAATATTCGGCAATCGGCATAACATATGACATAACATAAGTGTGAATATTTATACTAGCGGGACAATGTGAAATATGAAACGACACACGCCAACAAGGTAAAAACTCAACCAAAATTATGAATATAGCCTAAAAATCAAAACAAAACTGTATTTCTGAAAAAATGTATTTTCGACGTTGAACAAATAAAAATGACGTTTAGAAAATAAAAATAACGAAAATTTGATGAAATCCGATTTTGAAAAAACTTGAACTTGCTGATTGCGTTCACTTCTTCATACAGCCGTGCGATAGTTTTCTTCAAGAGCCAGCTGCAGGCTGGCTTACTTCTATTGAGGGTGGGGCGCCCGTTTGGAAGACCCCCATGCCCCATAAATTTTGACCTCAACCAATAAGCCTAAAAATTGCCAAATCTTACTATAACCATTTTTACCCTAAATTTTCGAGCATTTTCCGGCCACGCTTAAGGTCACCACACATTTTCCGATTTGCTTAACACGTTGGCTGCGATGCCGCCCACCGGTGGGCGGCGCTTGAGTTTCAGCATGTGCGGCGCCGCCCACCGGTGGGCGATTTGATGCATAATTTTAATATATTTCTCTTGCAAAGACGCACATTTTGAATAGCTTGAAAAGTGCATACCGCAAATAACGAAAGAATTCTCTTTCTTTTGATATAAATATTGCCGCCCACCCGTGGGCGGCAACGCACATTTCGGACAATCGAAAATTTGATTTTTTAAAATTGCAAAATCGTAATAACAGTTTGCTTACGTAACATTTTTAGCTGTTACAAGACCCTATTTAGTCCAATGAACAACAAATCATTGCTAAACGGTTAAAATTTAACAAGAAATTGCGAAATTACTACTGAAATAGCGCCGACACCGGTGGGCGGCAAACGCACATTCATGATATTTTTAACTTATGTGTGATGCCGCCCACCGGTGGGCGGAGGTATAGTAAGTCACGTGTGATATCACAGAGTCGTGTATGATCGAAAAACATTAAAAAGACAATAAAATATTCATTGCGCAGGGATATAGCGGAGTCGCACTGGCGGTAGGTCTGTGAAAAGGGTTAACACAGCCAACGTGTTAAGGTGGTGATTCCTTTGGAGACATCAACTTTGAACCGTTGTTACTCATTCATTCCTAGGAGTTAAGAAGCCACGCTTATATAGAAATGGAGCTTAATACTATCTCTTTCTAATGAATACAGTGAAACATAACTTTGTTCTTGGAAATTATTTTACTGCATTTTCGAAGTAATTAAATTTTCCAGATTTTTTGCAGACTAAAGCAAATTTTTTCGTGAGGCGTCGGCCATATCATTCGATTCCACTATCAAATAGCTGGGGACCCTTTTTTAATTATTATGAAACCGCTCTTCGTTATAAAGAAATTAACTAAAATGTATGCGCAACCTGTATTTTGCCTACTTTTCCCAACTTTGGCAAGCGACCACTTTAGCTCGAAAGCAGCAATCGGGGCAACTAAAAAATGTCCCTGGATATTTTTGTGTAAAACACGTCCAGTAAGTGGCAACCCTCTAGCTTGCATACTAAATGCTCCACAATCGCTGGAAAAAATTTGGTCATGTTTTTGCAAAAACTACATTTTTTATGACAGCAGCGTACGGGATAGCATTTCGAAGATTGCAATGCCATGAATAATCGGCCCCGACGAGACCTTCAAATTGACACCCTTAGTTTAATTTTACAGCTTGCGTAGCTCAAGATATGGCGGATTATTTGATTTCTGCAAAAATGACAAGTTTTCAACGCCAAAATAAGAAAATCAGCTATATCTCCCTATATAGAAAAACTAGAAAGGTTCTTTAAAAAGCAAAAATGTAAAGCTAAACAAGATCTTTCGAATGAATATAATCATAGCTGTGCAGCTACTGTCTAATTATTAAAAATCTGCAAAAACTGCCCTGAACGGAGACGTCGAAGTTTTGAAGCGGCATTGCGCGGAGCGTGTCAGAATGCTAAAAGAACTTATTTTGGAAAGAGCCCACTCCTCATAAGTTTAGGCCTAGAAGTAAGCCGGACAGGTACTGACTCATTAAGAATCGGTTAATTATCCATTCAGCAATTAAATTGCCCAACTCACCTCATGACCACTGTACTGACGCAGCAGCTGCATCCATGTGGTACTGATGGCCAAAAGCAGGGCTATCGAATCCAGGTCGCCGTCCTTTCGCTAAAGCAAGAAATCCTTAACATCAAGTATATACTAAAAAGGTTGAAATGAAACGTGAAGGGAGGGGGGGCATTCAGATGTACCACCTGAGGGAGCCCGCCCCCCCCACACAAGTTTCGATCACTTGCCTACCTGAACGGACCAATTTCACTGATTAATTTGGGGGTTAACTAAAGACTCAATCAAACCCCAATCTGAAAATTGCAACCCCAAATTCATTCAATACTTGCGATAGATAATTCATGTGACAGCGAAAAAACGACGGTGAAAAAAACGAGGATTACCTACCTTTGCCGTGCTCTCAATGGCGTTGACAGAGTTCCAGAAAACTTCCAGCAGGCCGGCCTCATCGTTGATATAGTCCGCATAGCGCATACACATAAACAGTAGATAGGCACTCAGGCAGGGATGCTCTTGCTGGCGGGCCTCTGTCGGCTTCAGCTCTAAATA
>JASAND010011979.1:0-15848 GCA_030248195.1 Trissonchulus latispiculum
GGTACCCGCGGGTCGACTTTCAGGTCAGTGGGTACCCGCGGGTCCAGAGCGGGTCAAGAGTTATTTGACCACCCAATTTTTCGCTAAATTTAGGAATAATTTCACTAGAAAATTTACAATTTATGATAAATTTTCAATGCTTCTTTAACTTTTTTGGCACTTTTGAATATGTTTATACATTATAATATTGCTTCTATGATAAAATTGTTTATTTTTATTCAGTCTTGAACCAGTCAAATTCAGTCAAAAATATTTCAGTAATATCGAGTAGATACAAAACCCGGGTCCGACCACAAATACGGAGCCATTCCCAGTTCAAAACCTAGGTGATCCGAATTCCCTCCAGTTCAAAACCGGCACCTGATATTTCGGAGCAAAGACTGCTCCGGAGAATCAGATACCTCAACCGTTTCGACCCCTGCCAGAGGGTCTCATCAGACGGCTGAGGCTGCCGTTACGGTTGTTAGTATTTCAATTATATTCTAACTAAATAGTGGTAAAGACTTTGAGCCAACACAAGAATAATATTCATCAAATATAACTTTATAATGGTAATGTATTATTATCACCAAAGACAGTTATTCTGGTAATTATTAACCAAGTACGGAGCTAAGCGAATGATTAATGTTAAAGGTATTTATAAAAGACCTTGAATGGATACATTTAATTGCAAAATATGAAACTAATTAAGTATACCAACATTATCACAATACAACAGAGAATATTATTGCTACATTATTCTCTAATTTAAAGCAGAGTTTACATTCAATTTTCACATTGCGAAAATGTCAAATCGTGACAACCCATATGGTGGAGAAAATTGTAGGAGTGGTACATTTTACACAATGTTTTAATTTGTTCATGTATAAAATGTCATTATTGATAGTATTATTTGTTTGATAGTAATTATATTGATAGTAATTATATAGAATATGAATGACAAGTTTACTGAAATCCAGTGTATTCATCACGATAATACTAGAACCAAATCAAAATCGTTATTAAACGATATAAATAAAAGATAGTTTTATTAATTTTGTTATTTTAGAGAAGACTATGATTATGTTATGGAGTGTTTAGTCAAGTGAGGGGATATTAAGTCGCTTCAACTCATGGGTAAACATCGACGATCTCACGAATTGCTTGGAGTCTGTTCACAGATTTATAAACAGTAGAAGGAAAGAGAAAGTTCAGTTTTTAAAAAAGGTAAAGGAAACTGCTAATGAATACATATAATGCTGATAAACATGTGGAATTTTGATGTATAAAAGTAAGGAAAATGTATAATATAGTATTCTATTTGAGTAAGAATTGAATGTCTTTGTTGAAGCCGGTTTGCTATAAATGCAGAATTAAAACTAGATATTGCATGGTAATGTTACATAATTTAGAGGAAAATAAATGGAAGGCTCCAATATAAAGTGAAATTTGAAAACTCCACTTTCATGTTGGATTGAATTCGCTGATTTGGCTCAGACCCACTTGCCAGACATTATTAAGAATATGCAAGCTCGAAAGAAAGAGCATATTGACGAAGTTACTACAGCTGTGGCTAATGGCACAGAAGAGGTTAAACATTAAACAATTACAGTAATTAATCTGAATCTTATGAAAAGAATATCTCACCAAATACAACAATTTTTTATTGTCGTTTTTATTGTTTATAAGTTGTCCTCTAAAGAGCATAATGAAGGTAAAAGTTTGTGATTAATAAATTTCTTTGTTTAAGGATCTTATCCAGAAATGTAGTATCTGTTACAATGAAGAGAATCTTGCGATAAATGAGATTTGCATGCATGTCACATGCTTTGGATGTATGCGAAAGCTTTGGGAAAACGTGGAAATGCCAGGGTGTCCAATTTGTCGACATCCAATCGAAAATATCTTCAGCGAAGTGGAATATGAGGATGATATCCCAAAAGTGAAAACGACAAAGAGAAGAATGTTTTTACAGCAGCGGAACTACAGCAGTAGCCAGCCTCCTTATCATGTGATCTATTTGGAACCTATTTAGAAATAGAACCGTTGGAAGAAGTTATTTAAAGCGGAAGGATATAAAAATAAAAAAATTGTTGATGTTTAAGTAAAGTTTTGATCATATTCAGTTTCAACTAATGCACATTTAAACAGTCATGTATAACAATGAGTTAACAAATAAAGGTATAGAATTAGTCAAGGGGAATATAAGGGGAATAATGCTATGAAAATCCATTTAGCAGTGTAAATCATCAGTCAAAGATGTACCCAAAGCCAACGGTTATAATACATTATTCAATTTAGCTCAAGAAATTTATGAAGCAAATTTAATGTTAAGAAGACCGATGACTAGTTGTAGCTTAATGATGAACATTCATTACATCATTTGTACCACAAAACACAGCATCTGAAGTCAAGAATGACAATGTCTGCATCTTATAAAGCTCATTATGTTTCACTACAATCCACAAACGTTTAACAGAACGAAAATAGAAAAAGTTTCTGCTGTGTAGAAGTTAAAAAATGCTTATGTTAAACTATGATTTGTTTGGCACATCAGTTGAGAGATAAATACGTAGACATTATAATAATATCACTTATAGAGCTAACGTAGGTGTTTTTATACCGTTTCGACCCCCGCCAAAGGGTCTCATCAGACGGCTCAAGGCTGCCGTTACGGTTTTTTTGCCTCTTTTATATTTTTTTAGCCTCTTTTAATAGTTTTTGCATCTTTTTGTGGGCTATTTGCCTCTTTTAATGGTTTTTTGTTGGGCTTATTGCCTCTTTTGTGGGCTTTTTTATGTTGTCATGAGCTATATGCTTCTTTTTCCGTGGGCAATGCCATATATATCTGTTATTTTTCTAATATCAATTTATTACATGACAATTTTATAATGCCCATAAGCATAACTAGAAACACCATCATCTAACAAATAGCGTTTATCATCAAAAGGAGATAAACCCTTATTATTAACATGCACACTATACAACCTATGTTTATCACTTCTAATAAAATTCATATGATGATACATAGTACTCCCATCAAAAATAGTTACCACGTAATCTTTGAAATAAACCCCCTTTTTAACAATGGACTTTTTGATGCCTTTCAGTTTCTTTTTTTCATTACCCCCACATACCAGTGCATATGCCTTAGCACGTATACCACAGAAAGCTTCAATAGGAACACCCTTAGTCTCATCCTTCATTTTAATACCCAACACCTTTTTGTTTTTTGTTGAGTACAATGGATGATCCTCAGCGTATTCACTAGTATCAAATAACTCATTATCTTGCAACATATCATTATATACATTGTCAGTAGTTATATGATAACACAAACGGTCCGTATCAGTAAAAAGCAACTTAACATTATCTTCGTATTTTGGTACAATATAGTTATAATGAAAGTCATACATTAAATGCTTAGACAATTCCAGTACACTGAATCCAACATATATAGGTTTACAAAGTTCAACAGTAACACGTTTCATCGATACTGCTACCAAGTCATCAGCAAATATAGTTGATCGATTAAATCGAGGATTAGATACAAGTTTATCATGCTTCTTAGTGTCAGTAACTAGTTTAATGTGCTGATAAGCTCTGACATTTTCCATTGTCTTCCCAAACACTGCATTATTGAGTAGTTTGTATTGATCCTTCTCAAACTTGGACTTAGCATGTTTCCTCTTCTCTGTATTGAACATAATATAGGGCTGCATCCACGGATTCTGGGTAAATTTCAGGACTCGATGAATCTTTGTGAGTTGAAGTCCAAGCTTAAGATACTGCTTGAGGTTAAAATAATGCACGATGTAGTTCTTCTTGGCTAGGAGATTGGGTACCAATTTGTCTACCTTTCCAGAAAATATAGACAAGTTCTTCTTCAGCCCTGAAGCATAGGGAGAAAGCATATCATCAGTAATAGTCAATTTTTCAGGAGCAACAGGGTACGAGTTATGAGAGTCATGTAACTGATTGGGATACTCTAAGTCAACCTCCAAAACGTATCCAGTATCCTGTTCGATTTCCTGTTCTAGCCAATTAATCCCATCAAATGATTCCATCCAATTGAAATCTCGAACTGGTAGATGCTGAACCATAGCCCACCCATATAAGTTATTAGCGTCTAAGTATGTGATCGATGAATTTGGGATGGAAGAGTCGTAATCTGGACACATAGGGTTGTTAGCTTTAGCGTATCTATGTGAAATCATTGACACTCCACCTCGTATCCCGGCCTCGAAAAACGTGTACATTTCAGGATCCTGAAGTAGCTCCAGTTCAATTCCAGTCATTTTAAGGCAGGCATCCCATCCAAAGGAAGGAAGGGTGTAATAATGAGCAGGGTCTAATTCGTAGTACTGCAGTCCAAATATGCGAAAGTTTTCAAAAATGTCAGCTAATAACAAGACGTCCGTTAGTAAATATAAGTCATGGTATTGACCCAAGGATTGAATGTTGAAATGATTCCAGACATTCAGTGCATGTTGATAGTCATTTTTGTTGATATCAGTATCGTTCAGCTCATTATAGAAGTGTTCGTGTGAAGGGAGGGAAGTTTCATCGAATTTATCCCAGGAATCCATATAATCATAGGGATAAACCCCTTTACGTAGCAACAAATCCAAGTTATCTCCACTGAAGTTCTTGGACATGCAGCTAAATTTGTCCTTTCCGTCCTTAACCAGATTAGCAGTGAGAGATTCTAGAGAGCTGGACATAAGTTGACACGTATCAATAAACTTGATTTTCCAACCAGGCTCCTCTTTATTCTTCTTCCGAATAAGTGTAAAGCAGAGATAGTCTTCCATACCTTTCGGTATGCAGTCTAACTCAAGTTGATGTTCATTAGCAATTGATCCAATCTGCTGCATAATCAAGTGTCCATCATATCTTCTGAGATTGTGTACACCCACTACAATGTCTCGGTTAAGCCTTAGAGCGAGGTTGCACTCTAAATGTGCAGTTCCTTGAAAACGACCACAGAGATGACAGTGATCTCGAACTCCATCTTCTTGCAGTTCTTTTTTGCATAAATAGCAAACATTAGCATTGTTGTGTTGATGCTGTTGATCCGGTGATAGATTCATGGGCTCCACAATTCTTAGTCTCTGCTGATACTCTTCACATTTGCTTACAAGCTGCTTCAAAAACACTTGCAAACAATCCTTTGCCCTATATACCGTAGGATGTCCAATATTCGTATGTTGTCCGCAACAGCTATAGACGTCAATTAGTCCATAGCCACAGGGGGTGTGCTGTTGGTAAGGTGTTGTGAATGATCTGCTAGTACTTGGTTGGCAACTTTCAATCTTTTCCAGTATACATTCAAAGTCAGCATACATTACATATGGAGCTCTCAGCATCTTGTGCATGTTTCTGAAGTGAAGCCATTTATCTTCAGGCATCACGACAGCTGTAGGCTCATTCTTCTGACATCTTTCAATGTGCTTCTTCTGTTTTTCTTCCGTATAGCAAGGTATCAGACATCGAGGACAAAAATACTTCTTGGCTTTGTCTTTCCTTTCTTTTGATAGCAATCTATCCAAACTCTTGATCCAACAATAGTGCTGTTTCCTTCCTTTTTCTAACAACAACAAGTCCACGTGCTTAATTCCAGCATATTTAGAAATGTAGTAGGGAGTGATGTTATTTTCGTTGATTCCATACACGTTGATGGTGATGTTGTTTAGTTTTTCAAACCTCGAAACATTTCTAAGAGACACTGGAAAGGCAATACCAGTGAAATCTAGTTCATTTTCATAAGCAGTGTAGTTAGCAATGCGAAAGGAATTAGCACCAGCAGGCAAAGGATGTAAAGCCGACAGGACTGCCCATTTGAAGCACTGATCATCATTGTTCTGAACGTTAATAACGGCCTCCTTCCTTGCAATATGTGGAGGAGTTGGGATATAGGATGAGCCATGGAGGGGACGGTAACGGGTACAATGAATGTCCAAATGGATCAATTCCCTGATGACCCAGCCAGATCCCTTCTTCAGAAAGTTCTCGACATGAAGTAAGATCTCAGGGAAGCACTCCCTGATCTCCATAGAGAAATCATTGCCGGAAAGGATTACTCTAGCTTTACAGTTAAAGTAACCTTCAATAGTTTCTTCTGGATTAGTAGCTCTTTCAAATAAAATCTTCATGCAAAGCCATATTTTCAGACCTCCATGCTTATCCAGTTGAATTTTGACAGTTTCCACCAGCTGATCCAATACAGAAGATAGAAATCTCTCAGGATAAACCATATTTTCAGAGGGATAAAGAGTTGTGACCGAGATAGAATTATTCAAAGCGGTCTGATTTGAGGTCCTGAAAGGACCTGACATCTTCAAAGGTTGAGGCATCTTCCGTGATTCAGTAGGCGGGCCTTCTTTCTTCGGTCTCTTAGGAGGAGGTTCAGCCCGATGAGTGCTTTGATGTGTGATGACGTCATTCTTCCTTGTGAATGATCGTTGACAGATAGGACAATTGAATCGTCTGATCTGCTGATGGACTTCACGTTGATGTCTCAGCAAATTCCTTTTGTGGGTAAATGGTTTCCCACAGAGCTCACATAAAAAACCGACTTGACTCGCGCTTGACATTTTCAAGAATGACCATACTGTAGATTGTTGCTCCTTTTATGTATTTTTCATTGTCAAAGTGCCAAAAATTAGGTTTGTTATACACTAGCCTTATCTAATAATGATTGCAAAATACACTTAGCTAACATTTACGTCACACTTCTGTGCATATCCCTCTGGCTTAGAGTGATTTCGTAATAACCGATACTTCAATAACAGACAGCTGTTTTTATTAATGTCTTCAGAAATAGTCGTTTGATTACTTCATTAGCATTAATGAAATGTATGGATATGCATTATTACATTTTATCGTAAGCCTCAATTGATATTTTATACTTACATATTGTGCTATTATTTCCTTTTTACATACCATTTAGTTTTTTCCTCTTATTTTGTTCTTCCATTTGCACTTATCAAAAGCTAAATAGTATCCATTAATATCAGGGCCTGCTATATCATAAACAGGAGTATACACGTATATACATAATCTAGCGCATACTGCAATAATAACCATAACCTGACAAATATACCTTCATTTATCGTTATTAACAGTTCATCTAATAACATTGCCTGAGTTGGTGACTAGAGTTAAAGCTTTCGTAACACCTAAGCACCTACATTTTAATACAACGCTAAAAAGCTACATGTATTCAACTATAATTGAACCACTACATGTTTCTAACTTCAGCTATAACTACAAATAGTGGTCGCTTTAATCAAACGTTTCTTGAACGAGCATACTTACAGTTTGCAGCGTGAACAACGAAAGTATGTTAGAAGGGGTGGCCTAGTGGTTAGGGTGTCGGCTTGACAATCATTTTAAAGCTAAGTAGTTGTTCGATTTCTGGTTGAGGCCTTTCTCAATAAAAAGTGCAGATGTTTTTATCTGATTAACATTATCTTGATTAAAGTTTTATTTACTAAGTAATTATCACTTAATTGCAAATGAATTGTATATATTTGAAATAATCTGTAAGTACTGGTATTTTATGTGAGTGGCAATTACATTGACTAGATGGTAGAAAATAGACCGAATGCTCACAATGATGCTCTTCATTAGCTTTAAAACTAGTTATAATTGGTGGGAATTTCTACGTTAATAGATACATTTGTGTGTATATTTGCTAATACACATTAAAGCGGTTATATTTAAGCTACCTGAAGGCAGTTATTAATCATGTGAATAATGTCTACAGCAACACAAATACTTACTGCAGCGGCAAATTAACACTGTTGTGCAAGTACTTATGTTTTTTATGTAAGTGCTTACGTCAGCGTTTTATAAATACTTCCGCTAAGTGGCGTAAGTACCTTACATCAGCAGGGAATAAGTATTTTCGTTGTTCACGCTGCAAACTGTAAGTATGCCCATTCAAGAAATGTTTGATTAAAATCAGTAGTTATAGCTGAAGCTAGAAACATGTAGCGGTTCAATTATAGTTGAACACATGTAGTTTTTTTAGCTTTGCATTAAAATGTATGTGTTTAGGTGTTACGAAAGCTTTAACTCTAGTCACCAACTCAGGCAATGTTATTAGATGAACTGTTAATAACGATAAATGAAGGTATATTTGTCAGGTTATGGTTATTATTGCAGTATGCGCTAGATTATGTATATACGTGTATACTCCTGTTTATGATATAGCAGGCCCTGATATTAATGGATACTATTTAGCTTTTGATAAGTGCAAATGGAAGAGCAAAATAAGAGGAAAAAACTAAATAGTATGTAAAAAGGAAATAATAGCACAATATGTAAGTATAAAATATCAATTGAGGCTTACGATATAATGTAATAATGCATATCCATACAGTGCATGACTGCTAATGAAGTAAGCAAACGACTATTTCTGAAGACATGACTAAAAACAGCTGTCTGTTATTGAAGTATCGGTTATTACGAAATCACTCTAAGCCAGAGGGATATGCACAGAAGTGTGACGTCACTGTTAGCTAAGGGTATTGTGCAATCATTATTAGCTAAGGCTAGTGTATAACAAAGCTAATTTTTGGCTCTTTGCCAATGAAAAATACATAAAAGGAGCAACAATCTCCAGTATGGTCATTCTTGAAAATGTCAAGCTCGAGTCAAGTCGGTTTTTTATGTGAGCTCTGTGGGAAACCATTTACCCACAAAAGGAACTTCATGAGACATCAACGTGAAGTCCATCAGCAGATCAGACGATTCAATTGTCCTATCTGTCAACGATCATTCACAAGGAAGAATGACGTCATCACACATCAAAGCACTCATCGGGCTGAACCTCCTCCTAAGAGACAGAAGAAAGAAGGCCCGCCTACTGAATCACGGAAGACGCCTCAACCTTTGAAGATGTCAGGACGGAGTCCTCTCACGACCTCAAATCAGACCGCTTTGAATAATTCTATCTCGGTCACAACTCTTTATCCCTCTAAAAATATGGCTGATCCTGAGAGATTTCTATCTTCTGTATTGGATCAGCTGGTGGAAACAGTCAAAATTCAACTGGATAAGCATGGAGGTCTGAAAATATGGCTTTGCATGAAGATTTTATTTGAAAGAGCTACTAATCCAGAAGAAACTATTGAAGGTTACTTTAACTGTAAAGCTAGAGTAATCCTTCCCGGCAATGATGTCTCTATGGAGATCAGGGAGTGCTTCCCTGAGATCTTACTTCATGTCGAGAACTTTTTACGAAAAGGCTCTGGCTGGGTCATCAGGGAATTGATCCATGTGGACATTCATTGTACCCGTTACCGTCCCCTCCATGGCTCATCCTATATCCCAACGCCTCCACATATTGCAAGGAAGGAGGCCGTTATTAACGTTCAGAACAATGATGATCAGTGCTTCAAATGGGCAGTCCTGTCGGCTTTACATCCTTTGCCTGCTGGTGCTAATTCCTTTCGCATTGCTAACTACACTGCTTATGAAAATGAACTAGATTTCACTGGTATTGCCTTTCCAGTGTCTCTTAGAAATGTTTCGAGGTTTGAAAAACTAAACAACATCACCATCAACGTGTATGGAATCAACGAAAATAACATCACTCCCTACTACATTTCTAAATATGCTGGAATTAAGCACGTGGACTTGTTGTTGTTAGAAAAAGGAAGGAAACAGCACTATTGTTGGATCAAGAATTTGGATAGATTGCTATCAAAAGAAAGGAAAGACAAAGCCAAGAAGTATTTTTGTCCTCGATGTCTGATACCTTGCTATACGGAAGAAAAACAGAAGAAGCACATTGAAAGATGTCAGAAGAATGAGCCTACAGCTGTCGTGATGCCTGAAGATAAATGGCTTCACTTCAGAAACATGCACAAGATGCTGAGAGCTCCATATGTAATGTATGCTGACTTTGAATGTATACTGGAAAAGATTGAAAGTTGCCAACCAAGTACTAGCAGATCATTCACAACACCTTACCAACAGCACACCCCCTGTGGCTATGGACTAATTGACGTCTATAGCTGTTGCGGACAACATACGAATATTGGACATCCTACGGTATATAGAGGAAAGGATTGTTTGCAAGTGTTTTTGAAGCAGCTTGTAAGCAAATGTGAAGAGTATCAGCAGAGACTAAGAATTGTGGAGCCCATGAATCTATCACCGGATCAACAGCATCAACACAACAATGCTAATGTTTGCTATTTATGCAAAAAAGAACTGCAAGAAGATGGAGTTCGAGATCACTGTCATCTCTGTGGTCGTTTTCGAGGAACTGCACACTTAGAGTGCAACCTCGCTCTAAGGCTTAACCGAGACATTGTAGTGGGTGTACACAATCTCAGAAGATATGATGGACACTTGATTATGCAGCAGATTGGATCAATTGCTAATGAACATCAACTTGAGTTAGACTGCATACCGAAAGGTATGGAAGACTATCTCTGCTTTACACTTATTCGGAAGAAGAATAAAGAAGAGCCTGGTTGGAAAATCAAGTTTATTGATACGTGTCAACTTATGTCCAGCTCTCTAGAATCTCTCACTGCTAATCTGGTTAAGGACGGAAAGGACAAATTTAGCTGCATGTCTAAACATTTCACTGGAAATAACTTGGATTTGCTGTTGCGCAAAGGAGTATATCCCTATGACTACATGGATTCTTGGGATAAATTCAATGAAACTTCCCTCCCTTCACACGAACACTTCTATAATGAGCTGAACGATACTGATATCAACAAAAATGACTATCAACATGCACTGAATGTCTGGAATCATTTCAACATTCAATCCTTGGGTCAATACCATGACTTATATTTACTAACGGACGTCTTGTTATTAGCTGACATTTTTGAAAACTTTCGCATATTTGGACTGCAGTACTACGAATTAGACCCTGCTCATTATTACACCCTTCCTTCCTTCGGATGGGATGCCTGCCTTAAAATGACTGGAATTGAACTGGAGCTACTTCAGGATCCTGAAATGTACACGTTTTTCGAGGCCGGGATACGAGGTGGAGTGTCAATGATTTCACATAGATACGCTAAAGCTAACAACCCTATGTGTCCAGATTACGACTCTTCCATCCCAAATTCATGGATCACATACTTAGACGCTAATAACTTATATGGGTGGGCTATGGTTCAGCATCTACCAGTTCAAGATTTCAATTGGATGGAATCATTTGATGGTATTGATTGGCTAGAACAGGAAATCGAACAGGATACTGGATACGTTTTGGAGGTTGATCTAGAGTATCCCAATAAGTTACATGACTCTCATAACTCGTACCCTGTTGCTCCTGAAAAATTGACTATTACTGATGATATGCTTTCTCCCTATGCTTCAAAGATGAAGAAGAACTTGTCTATATTTTCTGGAAAAGTAGATAAATTGGTACCCAATCTACTCATAAAGAAGAACTACATCGTGCATTATTTTAACCTCAAGCAGTATCTTAAGCTTGGACTTCAACTCACAAAGATTCATCGAGTCCTGAAATTTACCCAGAATCCGTGGATGCAGCCCTATATTATGTTCAATACAGAGAAGAGGAAACATGCTAAGTCCGAGTTTGAGAAGGATCAATACAAACTACTCAATAATGCAGTATTTGGGAAGACAATGGAAAATGTCAGAGCTTATCAGCATATTAAATTGGTAACTGACTCTAAGAAGCATGATAAACTTGTATCTAATCCTCGATTTAATCGATCAACTATATTTGCTGATGACTTGGTAGCAGTATCGATGAAACGTGTTACTGTTGAACTTTGTAAACCTATATATGTTGGATTCAGTGTACTGGAATTGTCTAAATACTTAATGTATGACTTTCATTATAACTATATTGTACCAAAATACGAAGATAATGTTAAGTTGCTTTTTACTGATACGGACAGTTTGTGTTATCATATAACTACTGACAATGTATATAATGATATGTTGCAAGATAATGAGTTATTTGATACTAGTGAATACCCTGAGGATCATCCATTGTACTCAACAAAAAAACAAAAAGGTGTTGGGTAAAATGAAGGATGAGACTAAGGGTGTTCCTATTGAAGCTTTCTGTGGTATACGTGCTAAGGCATATGCACTGGTATGTGGGGGTAATGAAAAAAAGAAACTGAAAGGCATCAAAAAGTCCATTGTTAAAAAGGGGGTTTATTTCAAAGATTACGTTTCAACTATTTTTGATGGGAGTACTATGTATCATCATATGAATTTTATTAGAAGTGATAAACATAGGTTGTATAGTGTGCATGTTAATAAGAAGGGTTTATCTCCTTTTGATGATAAACGCTATTTGTTAGATGATGGTGTTTCTAGTTATGCTTATGGACATTATAAAATTGTTATGTAATAAATTGATATTAGAAAAATAACAGATATGGCATTGCCCACGGAAAAAGAAGCATATAGCTCATGACAACATAAAAAAGCCCAACAAAAAACTATCAAAAGAGACAAATAGTCCACAAAAAGATGTATATAGCCCACACAAGATGCAAAAAATATTAAGAGGCTAAAAAATATAAAAGAAGCAAAAAAAACCGTAACGGCAGCCTTAAGCCGTCTGATGAGACCCTTTGGCGGGGGTCGAAACGGTAAAAAACAAGCTTTCTTAGTAAAGGTGTGTTTGGAGAAGCAATGGAAAACGTTAGATATAGTCATTAATCATAAAGCTGGAGAAACCAAGCTGGAAATGAGAGTCATTAATCAAAATAACAGCGTATTAGGAGAACCTATGGGGAACGTTAAGGCTTGACAGAATTCTAGAATAGGAAATGCTCTATCGGGTAAAAAACACCTGTCACGCCGGAACTGACTGACAGCATGATGTCTGCTATGAACTAGGAATCTACAGTGTTGTATCCTACGGAAACAAGAAGGGGGAACTATTAGTTTTATAATGGGAAATTTTTTGTGGTTGGTTTTTGTAGTGAAATTGATGCATATAATCTAGCTAGTAGTGTATGTATATTATGTGATGGTTTTAAAAAATAAAAGAATAAAAAACAAAAAAACCGTAACGGTAGCCCTAAGCCGTCTGATGAGACCCTCTGGCAGGGGTCGAAACGGTTGAGGTATCTGATTCTCCGGAGCAGTCTTTGCTCCGAAATATCAGGTGCCGGTTTTGAACTGGAGGTGATTCGGAGCACCTAGGTTTTGAACTGGGAATGGCTCCGGATTTGTGGTCGGACCCGGGTTTTGTATCTACTAGAATCTAAATTTGGGTAGAAAAATAAATATTTCTGGTGAGTATTGTATCAAAGAAAAGTATAGAAAGTATATAGATTCCAATTAAAATGTGACAAAAATGTGTATATAGTTGAATTGAAGGCCAAGAAAAGGGGAGAAGGATAAGGTGGTAAAAGGGAGAATTGAATTAATTTAATTATAGAGAGAGTTCGGTTAATAGTGTATAAATAGAATAGAGAGAAGTAGAATATATAAAAGGTTTAGGAGGGAGAGAAGGAGTTAGAAAGAGGAAAGGGGAGGGGAAAAATAAATAGGAAAAAATAGAGAAGAGGGTGATGGGGAGGAGAAGAGGGGGGAAAGAAAGGGAGGGAAAGGGAGAAAGGGAAGTAAAAAGAAATTGGAGTAATAAAAAAAGTTAAATAGTAGAGAGAAGGGAAAGGAGGAATAAAAGGGAATAAATAAAGGAAAGGAGGAAGTAAAAGGAAGTAGATAGGGAAAGAGGAGGAAATGAGAGAAAATAAGAAAAAAGATAATTGAAAAAAGAGGAGGAGGGGGAGAAGGGGGGTGACATTGGGTCTCTATCCAGTTGACAAAGGTGGCCAGACTTGATTTGCTGATTTCGTTTGCAACGATTGCAGGATGGTTTACCTCAATCAAGGCCATTACACTAGAAACTGTCCAGGACACAAATACAGCATACTGTAAGCCCTGAAGTTTGCCGACAGCAATGATGTAAAGATTACAGCAAATCAAGGCAACCAACAGACCGTCAAAGAACAGGTAATACCACGACCACAGGAGATTGTGTGCCTGCACTGCCACTGTAACTTGACGGTACTCACTGATGAGATCTGTTATCGATTCGACACTCAGCTGAGAATGCACAACTTTTTTGTTGAAATTTTTTATTAGAAATCGACATAGGGTTACGGCCACTGCTTGCACTGCCATGCTGCATTGAAGTGGGCCCATGGAAAGTATCAGATAAAACTCCAGCCATCTCGGTTTGCTCATTAGTGAAATTTCTACGTAGCCCGTCAATGCCATTGTATAGACAGCTGTGTTAACTACAACATATATGGACAGTTAATGTGACCACGAGTTTATAATGGGAAGAGTAAGACACTTAGCGCTACCTAAAGCTTGTAATATGCTCCAAATATTAAGGCCGAAATCTCGGGGGAGGGGGCTTCTCAGCGTGCAAATATGAACCGCTGATATTTTCCAAAAAAGGGCGTTTTCGACAAATAAACTACTGTAACTTGAGCTAGGAAAGTCGTACTATGTCCAGTAAGTTAGGGTTAGGTTAGATCTTGTGAACGATCATAGTCGCACTCATAGTTATTAGGCTTGGGACACGATCTGTACGATAACGGCTGACCCCCCTACATATTGGACCCCCAGTGACCTTCCCACACAGAAATGCGTACAGATTTGTGTTCGCACACTCGCATGTTATTTGTTGAAGCTAGAGAGCGAGTTAGCACATTCTAATGTGTATTGAGTACTCATTTGTGGGAGGGTCACTTCCAATTTGTGGGAGGTCCGCCGTTATTGTCATGCCCCCAGTCTCACTAAGAGCGCGACGCTTATCACACACTTAGTTTACGTACTCTTGGTAATAGGTACTGATTTCTTGCATTCAGCTTATATACTGTACAGTTTGTTGTGCTTACTTTTTGAAAAAATGAATTAAAACAGATGGTTGCCGATGTTAACCGCCCTTTAGTTATGCACAGGTGCACTTGCTTGATCCCTGGAATTCTGTCGTACGGATGTTATGAATTATGGGAAAGCGGGAAAGCGGATTATGGTGGTTCTTAGATTCTTTTAAATTGTACATAAAACTTTTATTCCTTAAAATAATTTAAAATTGTAATCTTTTAAACAACCTACTTACCCAGGAATAGGACAACCGCAAACACAAAAAACCTTCTAGCCATTTTAGTGCAGCATTTCGGCGTGCCACGTTCATCTACAGTTTTCTTGCATTGGATTCGTAGCGTGTTGGGTGAATACCTAAATATCTTCGACTGGGCATAGTGGAGCCATGCCCAGGAAACCAAACACATAGTTAAATAAATAATTAGGATAATGCTTAATCCAGTTTTTGGATTGAACCCAAAGTTGCTATGAACCATAAACATTTGATGAAGTAAGCCTCCTGAAATATAATCCTGCATTTTTTCCAAATTAATGGTTTGTGCTCTTTATATACAAATACTATGTACCAATGGCGTTCCCTCAACTGTAAGTGCGTTATAATTTGACTTGAGAAGGAAGAATGCAGTAGGATTCCTTATGGCCGACGCTATAAATAAGTTTTACACTTAAATCACTGGACATGGTTATGAATTTATGAAAGAATGAACACAACTAAGATGTGTTGTCACTACAGCATCTCCGACCCGGAAAATTCGGGCCTGTGCTGGGGATCGAACCCACAACCTTATCTAGGCCAACGTTCCATCGATTGAGCCATCCAGGCACAATCGAACCAAGTTTAAGTTTGAATTCGTTCCCAAACTGTAGTGACATCTTGGAGTGACGCTTTCGCGCCAGCCCACTCAGTTACCAGCATAATTTCAGTTACCAGCTTTATTAGTTCACCAGCTTCATTCCAGGCAGCTTCATGAAGGTTGAAATATCGAAAA
>JASAND010011981.1:0-30105 GCA_030248195.1 Trissonchulus latispiculum
TTACCAGGATATGAGCCAGGACATTGACCTATCTGATACCAGTAACTGTTCAAGGACCACCACTTTATAGCAGTACTAACAAGAAGGTGATAGGCAAGATGAAGGATGAAGTCAAGGGTAAGCCAATTAGTGAGTTTATATGGTTAAGGGCAAAGATGTACAGCATCAAGTGTGAAGGTGATGATAAGGCCAGCGGCAAAGGGACTTAATAGGTCAGCTAGACTAAGGCACGAAGATTATAAGCGAATATTGATGCATGGAGGTAGAACCCGACATATCATGAGCAGTATAGATAGAAGAGGTCATCAACTGATCAAAGTACAGCGGTGCAAGGTAGGTTAAGCGCCTATGATGACAAACGTTACATACTTGATGATGGTATCCATTCATTTGCGTATGGACATGTATTGATTGAATAAACTGTTACTTGTGGAACTTGTATTGATAAATACTGTATGCATATGCTTGTTGAATAAATAAAGTGATGATTTGATACTGAGCTCCCATTTGTCCTCTCCTATACTACTACGGATTTTAAGGCTAGTTAGAATTTCAAGGTCATAGTTGTTACAAACCCTAGGTCGTAAAAAGCTAATTCAATTTAAGGCTAAGGGTATAGAACTTCATTGTAGCTACTAGTGTGTAAGCCAGTAGAAGCCAGAACTATTAGCTAAGTGGTCTAGAACCCGGGTTTTTATACTACTTACAAGATTTCGTTCGTAGTTTTTACAGCTTCGCTCGCAGTTTCATATTTTATAGTTTTTAAGGCTAACCTAACCCCAAAACTTCAAAAACTTTCAGAGTATGTGAACCCTGAGTGAAAATGAGAGTGAAATATTCTTCTTATAATTGTAAATTATTTCAGCTATTTTATGACGTCGTCCAAACGTTTTAGGGCAAAAGTTCTATTAGAAGTTTCTTTGTGTAAAACTCATTTATGAAACCTGATTACTCTTTTATGCTGCAAGCAGATTATATTAACGTCCGTTTTGTGTCCGCGTTTTATACCTCACGTCCGCGTCCGCGGTGCCTACAGGTAACCTCTCGCGTCCGCGTCCGCGTCCACAAATTATACCTTTTGTCCGCGCAATGCTGATTCTCGCGCACCAAAAAGTGACGTCCGCTTTTTATACCTTACGTCCGCGTCCGCTTCCGCTTTTTATACCCCGAGTCCGCTTCCGCGTCCGCGTCCGCTTTTAATACTTTATTTGTACATGGATTTATATCAAAAGAGTCGGCATTCTAATTGACCTACCGTACTTGTTGTGCAAAAGAAACAGATTTCTACTGCAAACACGCTTATTTGTTTTTATCCAGATGTGCTCACCCTCATCATTGATTTTTCTTCTCGTAAAATGACACTGTTGTGAGATACAGTACTAAGAACAAGAGTTAGATCCTTATTATTGTCCTCCTTGTTACCGCAGCGGAATTAGTGATATTAGACTTATGTACGTTTAGATTTTCTACATAATAATACATGAATACTAAACACAGTCCATAATCTAGCTCTTTGTTTACATACATAATAACAAGAGTACATAATAATAGAGAGTACACATTCGCAAGTTTCCCATGTTATCAGAGCAAAACTATGTTTCCGCTCGCTAACGGCCCCTCCCGCAAATAAATCGAAATTTAGTGACCCCCCAAACAAGTTCCGTCGAAACGGGGCAGCGTCACTGCTCTTATGTTTATGTTTAAGGTGGTGACTTTTTGGTCACATAAAAGTTTGCACCACATGCTCATTCATTACTTTGAAGCCAAGAAGCCATTTTTTATATCAAAATTTGCTTGACATTTTCTCTTATCGCATGCGATGAAACTAATGTCAGCTTCTTTCTAAAAGATTTTTGGTCACATTTTGTTGCGTTTTTGGCGGTTTTCCAGAATTTTTGCAGACTCAAGTTGCGAGACATCGCTTAATCAAAGCTGGGGAAGATTTTTTTTGTCCAGCCAGAAATCGCTCTTAGTTGTGCGGCTAAAATTTTTGCCTATTTCCAAATTTGTCAAGCGACATTTCTGGCTAGAGAATCGGGACAATCCCTGGTATTTGCAGAACGTACTCAAGGGTAGTTCTCCAAGTTTCGCATGGTGAATGCTCCACAATCTTCCAAAAATTGACGTTTTTTGCAAAAAACTGTTTTTTATGATAGCAGTTGGAAGACGATCATGCGTCGGATACTTGTCCCTGTGACGGCCAGTATGTGCGGACGTGACGTGAGTGACTCGCGGACGTGGCAGCGGACGTCACTTTTTGCACGCACAAGTGGGCGCGTGGCGGGAATTCGTGAATTTTTTACGCAATTTTAGTGTGTGCGGACGCGGACGTGAGGCAAAACGGACACAAAACGGACGTTAATATACCTGTTTGTATCAGGTTTCATAAATGAGTTTTACACAAGCGTCTTGATGACGTCATAAATTTTCAGGCCAATTTAATTATAAGAAGAATAATTTTCACTGTTCACCGGGTTCGTTGTCTTTAAAATATGAAATTGCCGAGCGAAATTGCCGAACGAAATCTGTAAAGTGCAAAACCCCGGAAATTTAACATTTAAGCACATTTTTACTAGTAGCACAACAGTACTCTAGTTTTTTAAATTTGAATTAGTTTTCGATGACCTAAAAGTAATTCAAGCCTAAAATCGTAGTATGTATAGACAAATGGGAGTCAGCAATACTTTATTTATTCAACAAGCATATGCATAGGGTCTGCTTCTGAATACGAGTTCCACAAGTACAAATCAGTGTTTATTCAATCAATACAGGAACATATGCAAATGCACGGGATGCTTTCGAAGGGTATATATCGTTAATTCTCATAGGTGCTCAATCCTACAGTACCCCGTTAAACTGTAGTCAGTTGATGACTACCTGGAGTACTGTCACATACGGGCTCTAGCGCCCTCTCCACATTCAAAGCTTATAATCTCGTGCCTTAGCCTTTCAACTGCACCTATTTTGTTCCTTTGCCGCTGTCTTATCATTACCTTCACACTTGATGCTGTACTATCTTTACATCTCTTAATCCGACAAACTCAAAGCTTATTGGCTTACCTCCTTGAATTATCCTTCATCTTGGCTCCATCACCTTCTTGTTAGTACTGCTATAAAGTGGGTGGTCCTTAGGTAGTTACTGGTATCGAATAGGTCAATGTCCTGGCTCATATCCTGGTAAATGTCAGGGGTTGTCACATGGTAGCAAAAGCTGTCCGTGTCTGTGTACAGCAAGCTTAACCCTGTCACCGTACTTCTGCCTCATGTGTTATAGTGAAAGTTGTACATGAGGCAGAAGTACGGTGACAGGGTTAGCTTACTGTACACAGACACGGACAGCTTTTGCTACCATGTGACAACCCCTGACATTTACCAGGATATGAGCCAGGACATTGACCTATTCGATACCAGTAACTACCCTAAGGACCACCCACTTTATAGCAGTACTAACAAGAAGGTGATAGGCAAGATGAAGGATGAAGTCAAGGGTAAGCCAATAAGCGAGTTTGTCGGATTAAGGGCAAAGATGTACAGCATCAAGTGTGAAGGTGATGATAAGACAGCGGCAAAGGGACTAAATAGGTCAGTTAGACTAAGGCACGAAGATTATAAGCGAATATTAATGCATGGAGGTAGAACCCGACATATCATGAGCAGTATAGATAGAAGAGGTCATCAACTGACTACAGTACAGCGGTGCAAGGTAGGATTAAGCGCCTATGATGACAAACGATATATACTTGACGATGGTATCCATTCATTTGCGTATGGTCATGTATTGATTGAATAAACTTACTGATTGTTACTTGTGGAACTTGTATTGATAAATACTGTATGCATATGCTTGTTGAATAAATAAAGTGATGATTTGATACTGAGCTCCCATTTGTCCTCTCCTATACTACTACGGATTTTAAGGCTAGTTAGAATTTCAAGGTCATAGTTGTTACAAACCCTAGGTCGTAAAAAGCTAATTCAATTTAAGGCTAAGGGTATAGAACTTCATTGTAGCTACTAGTGTGTAAAAGCGCAAAGCCAGTAGAAGCCAGAACTATTAGCTAAGTGGTCTAGAACCGGGGTTTTTATACTACTTACAAGATTTCGTTCGTAGTTTTTACATTTCGCTCGCAGTTTCATATTTTATAGTTTTTAAGGCTAACCTAACCCCAAAAACTTCAGGGTAACCCCAGAGTATGTGAACCCTGAGTGAAAATGAGAGTGAAATATTCTTCTTATAATTGTAAATTATTTCAGCTATTTTAT
This sequence comes from Trissonchulus latispiculum, assembly GCA_030248195.1. NCBI lineage: Eukaryota > Metazoa > Nematoda > Enoplea > Enoplida > Ironidae > Trissonchulus > Trissonchulus latispiculum. Next base: position 4,264 of record JASAND010011981.1, read on the forward strand.
GACGTCGTCCAAACGTTTTAGGGCAAAAGTTCTATTAGAAGTGCTTCTTTGTGTAAAACTCATTTATGAAACCTGATTACTTTATGCTGCAAGCAGATTATATTAACGTCCGTTTTGTGTCCGCGTTTTATACCTCACGTCCGCGTCCGCGTTTTATACCTCGCGTCCGCGTCCGCGTCCACAAATTATACCTTTTGTCCGCGTACGCGGATTATACCAAAAAGTGACGTCCGCTTTTTATACCTTACGTCCGCGTCCGCTTCCGCTTTTTATACCCCGAGTCCGCTTCCGCGTCCGCGTCCGCTTTTTATACTGGCCCGTCTCACAGGGACAAATTATCCGACGCATGATCGTCTTCCAACTGCTATCATAAAAAATGTAGTTTTTTGCAAAAACACGATCAATTTTTTGCAAAGATTGTGGAGCATTCACCATGCAAGCTGGAGGGCTGCTACTTACCTTAATACGTTCTGCACAAATATACCCAGGGACGATTTTTTAGTTGTCCCGATTGCTGCTTTCTAGCCAAAGTAATCGCTTGACAAATTTGGAAAAAGTAGGCAAAATACAGGTTACGCACACATTTCAGCTTATTTCTCCACAACTAAGAGCGATTTCACAATAAATAAAAAATCTTCCCCAGCTATTTGATGGAGGTATCGAATATAAGCGATGTCTCGCGAAAAAATTTACTTGAGTCTGCAAAAATTCTGGAAAATTATACTTCTTCTAAAATGTGTTAAAAATATTTTAGAAAAGCAACATTAGTTTCATCGCATGCATTAAAAAGAGAAAATGTCAAGCTAGATTTTGATATAAAAATGGCTTCTTAACTCCAAGTAATGAATGAGTAATAATGGTGCAAACTTTATGTGACCAAAGGGAATCACCACCTTAAGCACATAAACATAGAGCGAGTGAGCGTACCCCCGTTTCGACTAGGTACTGATTTGGGGGGGTCACTAGGGTCTGATTTGCGGGAGGGGCCGTTAGCGAGCAGAGCATAGTTTTTGCTCTGATAACATAGAGCTTGCCTAGTGGCATACTCTTATTATTATGTACTCTTGTTATTATGTATGTAAACAAAGAGCTAGATTATGGACTGTGTTTAGTATTCATGTATTATTATGTAGAAGAGTCTAAGCGTACATAAGTCCTAATATCACTAATTCCCTTGCAGTAACAAGAGGATAATAATAAGGATCTAACTCTTGTTCTTAGTATGTATCTCACAACAGTGTCATTTTACAATTGGAAAGAAAAATCAAGTAATGAAGAGAGTGGCTACATCTGGATAAAAACAAATAAGCATGTTTAACAGTAGAAATCTGTTTCTTTTTTGCACAACAAGTACGGCTAGGTCAATTAAGAATGCCGACTTCTTTTGATATAAATCCATGTACAAATAAAGTATTAAATCTTAGTTAAATAAATGCTGTTATGTCAATTGTCAAGCAAGACCATTTCAAAATAATGACATACAAACATATAAGGTATGCTATCTTGAGATTCCGTTATTTAATTACTGTCTTGATTATTAAGTGTTAGCTGGACCCGAACATCGCCTGATCCAGGATTTTCAACCCGTCGATTTCCCGCATTTCTCACCTGCCAAGTGCTGCACACCATGTCCGCGATTCCGACAAATTCGTCACGAAAATTCTTATTAAGCAGTCCGTAGATGAACGGATTCGCACAGGCGGAGAGCATCCCAAAAATGTGAGTAACCGCAAAAATTTTGATATAATAGCGAACAATGTCAAATGTTACCAGACACATGTAGACATTAAGGGGAAGCCATGTGAAGGCAAAGGTTAGCACTATCACTGAAATCAGCTTTTTGGCCCGTCCATTCTGTCTTTGACGATTTCTAATTGACTGATTAGTTAAGGCCCGGTTCCCGATGGTTCGAGTTTGCTGACGTCGGTTTGGGGGGCGTCTCATAGACTGACCCAGTGTCAATCGACGACTAAGTCGAACTGAAATCAAACTGTTAAAAACAATCAATCCTACCAAAGGCAACGCGTACTGGAATAGACAGCAAAAGATTGTGTAGATACGTTTCCCGTTTCCAACCTTATCCCAGGTAGTGTGATCTTCGACACAAACCTGAAATTTGTAGTCTTTAATGTGGCACTGTTCCATTAGTTGGGTCCAGAACCCTAACAGCTGCGCTGGGACATAGTTACTGGTTAAAGTAGTACCTAGAAACATGGGGATTGCCATTATAATGGCAATAAACCAGATAGTTATGAACAACAGGGCTGGGACTCGCTTTTGTATGGTGGGATAGTTCGGGAATACAATTAGTACGTATCTATCCAATGTTATCGCCGCAATACACATCGTGGATACAAAAATGTTCACTGCCTGAATGGACGACACAATTTTACACAAAGGTTCGCCCAGAGTCCAGGCCGTTTCAAAGATCCATTTCATGGTGAACGGGACAGTTATCAGGCACATGAAAAAATCAGAGGCTGCCAACAGAAGGATGAAATGATTTCGCAGGGTTCGCATCTTTGGATTCCGAACGACTGCGTAGATGACAAGAGAGTTTCCAATTGCGCCTGAAAATATTTATTGAGTTCACCTGTGCACGCACAAAGATTACATACAAAAATCAGCGTTTTATTCAGTGTTGTTCCGTGAGTGACTTTGATTAGCTGAAAACACATTCTAATTGCTGGAACAATTTCGATCTATGTATCCTTGGCTCAAACTCACAAACGTTTTAGACTTTTGCTTTGGTGGCTGATCGAAGGATTTTATAATTTATTTGATATTTTTATATTATAATGTATTGAGTTTTGTATGAAACTGACTACCAGTCCGCCTTTACTTTGTTTGTAAGCGTTTCCGGTTAATAGGCACTAGAATCTACGTCTCTACGTCTAGTGTTTGAGACCGGCCGGGGTTTCACCGGCCGGCTGCCGGCCGGCCGCCGGCCGGACGATCGCCGGCCGGCCCTGCCGAACCCATTGGCCGGCCGCCCGGCGGCCGGTGAGCCCGTAGGCCGGCCGGCTACCGGCCTAGAGCAGTTTGCAGTGCAGTTATTATAACTGCTAAGATATTTATTGTCGGATGTTATCTTAGAAAAATAGCACAGCATAGCATAAAAAATTAGCAAAACTAAATTTGGAGTCCATTTTAAGCTTAGTTGCTCTATTTTGTAAATTTCTGATTGGTGACTTGTATCCCAGCCGGCGGCCGGCCGGCCGGCCGGTCGGCCGTTAGCCGGCCGGCCCCACCGGCCGCGGGCCGGCCGGCCGGCCGGTAGCCAGGGGCGGGCCGGCGAGCAAACGTCGTCGGCCGGCGGCCGGCCGCCGGCTTTAAGCCGGCCGGCCTCAAACACTATCTACGTCTCCATGCTTTAATTAAAATATGTGAATAAAACATTAAAAAATTGACACCAGCCTCCTTAGATTTATCCGCATCAGTCAGGAACCGACAAAGCCGAGTTTGTCTGTACTCTGACCTTTCATTAGACATTGGATTTGGTGCGCTCAGCTCACACCAAACTTCAACATTACCGTATTTTAAGAATCGATGGTTTAGTTAATTTTCGTACCTACTAAAGTCACCAGCACGTAGAAAAATAAAGTGGCAGCCTTAGCATAGGTGGATTCATAATATGGATCTTTCATGGCATGCAGAGAGGACCTAGCTCTCACACAATACACATTCCATAATATTACGGATGAAGAGTCATTTGGCGGCATCATGGCTATGATAAATGATTTAGCGTGAAGCTGGCAGCGCAGTATATATTTAATACATTCTAAAATACAAGGTGCACATCATTACATATTAGCATGGCAGCAAAACTAGAATAATAGGCAAAGCGTGGGCATTGGAGTGGAGGACAATGATCTTGGTAATCAAATTATGCTTAAGGTAGCGCTTGCATTATCGCGATTATTGATGTAAGATTTGGAAACATTGTTCAATTTAGAAGAAATCCTAAGTGAGTATATATAGTCCGGCTGGCGGGTTAGCTTGTGACAAAATTCCGGCTCCTGGGAATCCATCATTGGATAGCTACCTTCATGGCTTAAAAAATCAAAATATTGTTTAAGCTTCACTTGATAAATTTGAATGCACGACGTGAAAGAGCGTAAAGAGCTTCAAAACGATGTGCATATCTCTTATCTACGTAGTTTCTAACAAAAGTTACAGGCGGTTGAATATATGACAAAGTTACGTTTACGATTTCCGTCGCGAATGGAAATGTAAAAACCAGTCGTTCGGAAATGAATTCTACAGGGCCTTTCATGATGCTTTTGTGTTGGATTTGTTCATTATTTTATGAAATACACTGTGCGGCTTATTAAAAGCATAATATTTACGCAAAACTGAAGTGACTAGTGCAAAATTTTTCATTTTGATTTTCTCATAAATGCTGCGACCAAACTCGCTCTAATTTTGCATGCACGATTATTTGACGGGTATGCAATGGCAATTTTTTTAGTTCCTCTTTAAATCGTATATTCCGTGAGATATTGACTTTGAAAGTTTTCGAATAAATAAAATAAAATGCTCAAAACTGCATAAATCGAAAAACTAAAAATTTGCCCCTCCGTTAGGTTTACTTTTGCATTTGTGCAAAATTTGATTCAAATTCAGTCAGCCGTTCATTTCAGCTTATCCCTCTTGTGTAAGTCGCAAGCAGAGCCCTGGATTATTCAAGTTGCTAGTATTTAACACCAGCTTACCACTGCTGACAGTTTGAAATAAATTCGTTGGAAATCTTATATGAATGAAGCCAATACTATATATTAGGAGAATGCTGTGTACATCAAATCCACCGTCTCAGGACCGGTGAGCACACAGATGGAATTACTCAAGAAAATACGTAACAAAGTTAGACACAGTCACGGGGTGGGATAATTGTAACTGAGACGAAATGTCAAATAATTGGTTCAGACTGTCTTTACCGTTGCTCGAGGCAAAACCTGTGGGCTGAGAAAGATTCACAAGCCAAAAATAACGTCAAACGGAGTAAATTACTAGGAATTTTAAGCAGCTGGATGTAATTTACCATAAAAAAGGAATGGAAGGGAAGCCCCCTCCACCTTATTTCAGTGTTAGATTGGGTAAGCAAAAAATTTCAATCAGATGGTCTAAGTGAGCAACTCAACTTGACAGAAGGAAATTTGTTTGTCCAATTCAATTTGAGTCTAATCAGAGGTCTGGCTATCAAGCAGTTTCGCATTTTCTAAAGGAACTACTCCATTAACTAAGACAAGCAGACTCACTTTTTTAAGTAGGTATATAATGGGAAAACGGTGTTCAAAATTCGCGCCGTTTATTTGAAATCGTTGTGCAGGAAAATTCTAGAAGAATAATAGGAATATTGCGATAGACGTCATTTGTGTGCTCGAATACGTAGCGTTAAGTTTGACGTGCAATATTATCACTCCTCATCCTCAAGTGTCAGTTTCAGGCTTTAGAAGTTGCGTAAAAATCAGAAGATACCAGACTGTTTACTCCGGCTTAATTTGGATAAAACCCTTCGGCGATGGTAAATAGACTGAACCCCCACATCCTACCCCATGCCCAATTATAGGAGGGGTGAAATGCTGGCGCTAGACAGCAAACAGTGGGTTAAAGTAAGCTCGCTTCAGCTCTCGACAATTGTGTAAATGAGAAGAGATCTGTCTTGTTCTTAAAAGTGTCTCTATTTTACCAGAGACTATCTGCGATCGTTTTTTGTCGAGAGTATCGAAAAGCCAATCGAAACTCGCACAATTGAATGGCTAACTATACTGGGAATCATAACACGGAGTTCAATTCTGGTGTCTTTAGTTCGACTCGACTATTAAGAGCTCGATTTAATAATCTATGGAATACTTAATCTTTGTCCTGAAAAACCTCAAAGGCCTGAAAGATTTTAGTTTTAAGGGCTTCTAGGCCAAAAATAAGCACAAATTTCTATTTTTCATAAATTTTAGCAAAAATACAGAACAATTTCAATTTTAAAAGAGACTGGTAGCAATTTTTAAGTTTTTATAAAACGTTAAAAGTTTCTTAAGCTTGCATAATTTTTTGACAGAAGGTATTTTTGCTTATAAGAATATACCTTTTCCCTGCTTGCCAAGGGGGTCTACCCGTTTCTGGTCAGACTGGGGGGGCGGGGATAGGTCAGCACCACCGACATTCGGCCTAATTAAAGAATGAAAGAAGATTGCACGAAACACCCAAAAAGTCGGGTAAGTGGCGGGACTTGAACCCGTTGTCTCCTAACGCGCAGACACTCTGCCACCTGAACTGAACCAGAGGTGCTTCAGTTGAATTAGCTTTAACCGAAAAGTAGTATAGGCTCCGCTTTTCGACCACCAATCCCTGGATTGAGATTCCCCTCCCACCTTTACCACCCCTCTGCGTTCTCCCCCCGGGGCTTGGGACCCGGCGTTGGCCCATTAGTGGTTTTTTTTGGTTTTTCATGTTTTTCTGTTTTTTTGTCGTTTTATAATTTTATATTTTTTGGGGGTTTTGTTGTAGGCTTCTTCTTCTTCTCTTCAGGTCTTATTATACATATGCATTTTCAATTAATCTCAAAGCTATTGGGTTATACAGAGCATGTTATTCATTTAAGTAAGGGTCTCGTAGTAACACCGTCACTCTGCACCTCGCGTTTAGGGTAAAGATAACTTAGAGCGTTTTTAATTTGGTGGTACATAAGCATGCTGTTATTTACATTATTAAGCCCCCTATTTTCTCCCGACTTCGTGCAACCAGTTCTTAACACCTCTCTAAAATCTTCCATAGTGAATGGATTCAGGCTTTTACTGACACCTTTGTGACTTACCTTATTAGTTTCACCCCATGCGAAATACGTTTTACTACAAAGTGCTATAATGCCTTGACCCTTCCATTCCTCCTTGAACAAACCGGGTATTCTTTTTTGAGCAGGGTCTAATACAAAGAAGTCTTTTAGTGCAATTTTCCGTCTTTCCTCGTTTTCGGGTAGGACACAGTCATTTAAATCAGTAGAGGAGCAAGCGAAATAGAGGGAGTCGGTGTCCATCTGACAAAGTTGAAACGTCCCCGGTCGTAAGTTTGGTTTGAGACAATCGTAATAAAATTCCAACATCCTTAACTTTGCATATTGATAGACAAAGAACCCTACTAGCTCAGGAAGTCTATGGACAACTTTGGATTTTGCAGATTGAACTTCGTAAACTCCATTTCCTAAGTCATCTAGTCTTCTGAATCTCCAACCATTTACCTCTCTGCTCGCACTAGATCTTTGACAAAATTTAACGTCCGTATGTTTTTCCACGTTTGTTATAGTTCTACCGTAATAAGAATTTCCCAAAAGTTTAAACATTTCCCCCTTGACTGCTAGGTCCGGATCCGAATCAGCAGCAGATCGATGGTAGGCTACCTCGTCTCCCAATTCTTTGAAACAGGGTTTAGGTTTAAATTCAATAGCCTGGTGTATCTTAGTAATTTTGAGTCCGTGTTTGAGATACCACTTAATTAGGGGAGTTGCCTAAAGGATTTTCTTACCAAAATAACTTCCAATCAGTCCCCTCCTAGGTTGTGTCATCACGTTATTTTCCTCACAAAACTTCCTTATGTGATCCCCTATATCTTCCTTAGTAATTTCTACATTTTTGAAAATAGGGGTCATCTCAGCAAAATGTTCTTTCTTGTCCTCGGGTACCTCAATATCCACCTCAACCAGTCCAAACAACCTGTTAGCTTGAACTTGAGTGACCATCTCAGCAAAAGTAAGGACTGAGTTTTTCTTAGGAAGGTTGAAATGTTCGTCCATAAACTCTTGCATTTCCTTAGATTCTCTTAATTCTTTATCGAACTCACACTCCCATTTTTCCAGGAGATCGAAACCCCCATCTTTAATTGCCTGGGAAACTTTTTCTGTTCTTTCCCTTCTTTGCCTTCTGTCATCTGGATCTTTGTTTTTATCTAACTCGCACCCATGACCGTGAAAGTAACACCCTTGAAATTGTAATGTAAGAAATGAAATTGCCACTTCAGGACCTGAGACCCGAAAAATTCGGGCCTCGGGTGGGATTCGAACCCACGACTTTCGGATGAACGCTCCGACGCTCTGCCAACTGAGCTACCGAGGCTACAGTCGCACCAAGCTAGAAGGAGTTCGTATCCAAAAAACGAGGTTGTTTTCAGCGACCCACCCATCAACTTTAGCTTTTCCTATTCGTTTTTGTCCCCCGTTGTAAGCATGCTCAACTCTAACTTCCAGTTCCTTTGCCATATACTCCAGCCACATAGCGTCTTTGCGCCCTTTTTGGTGAACCCGTTTGAATTTTCCCTCTTCAGTTGGTTTCCATTCGGCGTACAGACCAGTTGGCATTTCCTGCATAGTGCACCAGAGATATAGGGCATTTGCATCGAACCCAAAACTTTGAGCAACTTTGAACCCATTTGTAATTTCGGTTACCCCGGCTTCATGGTACCTATGAAAGACTAAACTAGGACCCCCAACTATGTTATCTTTAATTAATTTATGCCAATTTTGGGTGAATCTACTGAAAAGTGGAAGATGAGTGTGTTTGAGAAGTTTTTGCATCATATGTTTGTAGGCTAAACCAGGGAGGGAAATAGCCCCACTTTTGAACATGTCGATCTCCATATTTTTCCAAAACTCAACCATCTTTTCAGCCGCTTGGAGGAAGGGTCCTACATCAAGATTGTTGTAATGAATCAAAGAGTCTCTCATTGTTTTCATGTTATACGTACCCCAATCCTCTGTGAATGCTGCGTAGTCTTCGTCGGAAAAGCCTTTTTGCTTCAAAGTAGAATAAAACATGTCCCTACTAGGAAATCCTTGATCCAAGAACTCTAAGGAGGTGAATGCTTCGTAGGGAAAACTGCCCTTTTGTTCTGAGATTTTGAAACTTTTAAGCCATTTTGAATAGGAAGTAGCGGGTGCCAAATAGTTACTGATGTCGAGGAAATAAAGCTTGGGAGTACAGAGTGCCATATAGTTATTGTTCTTTTTAACTACAAACCTAGGTTCCTGATCATTTAGGAGTAAATTTGTAATCAAACAACATTTTATAAGATTCAGGTCAAATCGTCCAGAGTTAAACCCCAGGGTAGGAACTGACTTAAGCCAGTTTTCAAATTCCGATAAAAGCTTCTCATTCTCTGCCAAGCCTGTAAGCGTAGGTTCGTAGATTTCCTTCAAAAGTTTGTATGCCTTATCGGCTATCTCTTCCATATAATTTTTCATTCGAGCCACCAATTCGTAGGAATCACCCGTAGTTATTATACACTTTGGGTTTTCGTAGCCTGGTACATTGGAAGCGATGGAGACGGATGCTGGAACTAACTCTTGTTCATATGTCAATTTCGGCCCGCCTTTCTTATTCGTAGGTTTAAACATGCACTCAAAATCGTAAGCAATTCTAAAGGGGTACTACCATTCAGGCACCGGAATTCCTAACTCGCTAACTTTGTGTAGGATCGTTTTCGTAGGTCCAACTCCTCCCCCAGGGAAAATATGTTTTACGCCAACTTCGCAGCTTTTAGAATGAATTGATGAAATTGTTGTGCTTATGGAATAATTTGTCACAATTGGAACATTTCCAGGTAAGGGTGAACTTATTGAGATTTTTAATGAATGAAAAGTGGTTCTCGTAGATGTTAACTGCCATTTCCCTGGATCTCTTTCCCATGGGTCTTCGAATGAGTTTAGCTGCTACGTTGGGCGTTTCTAGGTACTTTTCGTGATTTCTAATTAGCAATTCGTTGAGGTCTTCAGGTTCTTCTCCGGATTCCTCAACTGTAGGTCCTAACTCATAGACCGTAATTGCTGTATCAAACTTTTCCTCAAGTTCGTCTAAATCCTCAAGGCAAATCCCATTAAACTCTTCTCCGGGCTGCAACCACTGAGAAATTAATTCGTTTGTTTTCTCCTCAAGCCCCTGAAGTTTGCATCCAAATGCCAGCGCTAAGCATCTACAGAAGCATTTGTCATCCTCGTAAGGCCTTCCATGATAGCTATTGACTAGTGCATTAAGCCCTTTGTTATGTTTAACATATTCTGGGAGGTACCTGGCATCGCCAACGGCATAGGAGATAAGCTTATTAATATAAAAACAGACATTTGTAACTTCTAGGACTGCCCACTTCGTGTTAGGGCGCTGTTGCCTAACCCATTCGAGGATATCCCCTCTCTCAAGCTCTTAAAATATTTTCCCCAGATCTCCTTCATTCGAGATGTGGATAGGCTCATCAAAATACCGGTTATTTCCGGATGGATAGTAATATCTCAGTTCCCCATCTTCAACGTTTCTAAGAACGAAACCGAAGGACAGATTAATTTTGAATTGCCATCTTTGAAGTTTAAAAACAACCTTAGTCAACTCCTTAATCTTAGAAGGATCGGTTACCCGGAAGTTGTACCTGTTTTGGATACCGGGAGCTACGAAATACCTAGTCCTAATCCTGCTCCAATTTTCTCTGTAAATTTGTGCTAAATCTTCAGGCAGGTCCTTAATCAAGCTTCTCGTCAAATTAGGGGCGTCTTCAGTAGGAAGGTTAGAAAAATGGGTCTGCCTCAAGGTCTTCGGGTCCTGTACCGTTGGTGGTTCCCGGTGAGTTCTCAAATGTCCTTGATAGCCCTTGTACGTCTTATACTTAAAACCACATTTTCTACACTGATACGAGGGCACTTCGTTTGGATGAAACCTTTTAAAATGTTTAGTCATATTGTGCTTCTCTGTAAAAACCTTTTCACATTTAGGGCAGGGAAAGGAAGTTTTAGATGAGTGCTCTAATTTGTTGTGTCTCTGAAGCTCTAACAAGTTGGGGAACGACTCATTACAAGTCGAACATTTTGGAACACCACTGGTAGTCGGGGGAATGTCCAGGGGTAAAGTTTGAGAATATGCCCAAAATTCATCACTTCCTATCTGCTCTTGCCCATCCCACTCAGTTTTCATTAGGGCCACCGCTTTGTCTCTAAGGTACTTAGTCATTTGCGGGTCATCTTTCCAGATCCCTGTTTCAATAGCTGCATTCAGCTTGGCAATCGCAGACATCTCTCACTTTGGATGCTTTCACTCGCTTTTATGTATTTGCTCTTATTTGCTGTTTATATGTCTTAGCAGGTTATATTGATTTAACCGTTTATATGTTCAGGTCGCTTTTATGTACTTCTTGCTCCTTCTAGATTTCACGTTTATATGTACTTAACCGTTTATATGTTATGATCACGTTTATGTACTTCTCGCTTTTATTAGCTTTCCCGTTTATATGTCCTTAGTCGCTTTTATGAACTTCCTGCTTTTATTAGCTTTCCCGTTTATATGTAGTTTGCCGTTTATATGTACTTTGCCGTTTATATGCACTTCCTCGCTTTTATTAACTTTGCTCTTTTATGTACTTCGTGCTTTTATTGACTTTCTAACGTTTTTGTTAAGTAGTACCCAAATAATTAACTAATTAGCACCCAGTAATTAACAATTAATTAATAGCTAACTAATTAACTAATTAATAATTAACTAATTAACCGATAATTAACTAATAACTCGCAGTAAGAGAGTAGAGAGAGCACTTAGAACCGACCGCTCACGATGAAAGATCAAGTCAAACTGACGATGTACCTGGGATTTCACCGTTTATATAGACTTTTGAGTTAGCTAATAGTTGCTTGGCTTACAGTTTAGTTGACCGTTTGCTGAAATATCTTAATTTTAATGAATGTAGTTGATGAATTTGGCTTACTTAATGCTAACTTTCAAACTTTTCCTTATATTATTCAATATAACGCTTCAAATTCGCTATTAGAGAGTAGAGAGAGCGCTTAAGAACCGACCGCTCGCGACGACAGTCAAGTCCACTGACTCTTATCAATTTTTCACCCTTTTATACTTTTTTAATACCATGTAGTATGTAGTATACTTCTAGTACCTCTTACACTTCCATACTCCTTGAATGTAGTACCGCCTAACTTTAGTACTCCTACATCCTAGTTACCGCTTGTATTTAGTACTGCTTGCACTTCCTGATTCTTGCCTGTTCTCCTATATTTCCTGTTTCTACCTTTGTTATTATTATTGCACTTTGTTTAGAGAGAGCGATTAAGAACCGCCGTTGCGACGCACAGGAGTCGCGGGGTACCTTTTTGTGTCCTTTTATAGTTTTTCCGATGCCTAAGGGGGGTAATTTATTCCCAGTGGGTAGAGATCAAAGGTGCAACAGCAGGGGTAATTAAATTGACAGGTATTATTGACAGGTACCGGAGGGGGCTTAGTGATTTATCGTTGATAAGAGGGGGGCTTAATTTGGTGTTATTTCATTTTTTTTTGCAGATCATCTTTTTTACCAGTTTTGAATTTTTGATAAATTTTTGTTCAATTTTTTTAAATTTTGTTCAATTTTTGTTCATTTTGTTCACAAAACCCCCTGTCATGGTTAGGTGTGCATGGGAATTGATTTTCAGCTTGAGTATTAGGTTTATAAAGTTTTATAAGGAGTAATTTAGGGTTTGTTGTGTTCTCCATTTGGTGAAATAAAAAGTTTGTGTTCGGCTGTTGAGTTTTTTGCCCTCTGCCACCTTTCCCATGAAGCGTGCGTCGTGGTTTAATAGATGCTTTCGGCCGAGAGACCCATTTTCTAACCTTCCTCTGAAGCGCCCTTGACGAGAAGAAGACGTGAGTTGCTTAGAGATGAGAGGTTAGGATAGGTTGTAGTTCCCGGTTCAAAACAGGTAAACTCGGGTAACCGTCCGATTTTTTTAATAAGCTTATCTCCTAGCGTTGGCGATGAGGTCTAGATTTTAAACTAACAAAGGGCTTATCACTAGTATAGCTTCATGGAAGGCCTACGAGGTTGCTTCGTAGTGCTTAGCGCTGGTTTGGAGAACTAGGGGCGAGGAGAAAACAAACGATTAGTGGTGCAGCGGAGAAGAGTTTAATGGGATTGCCTTGAGGATTTAGACGAACTTGAGGAAAAGTTGATACAGCAATTACGGTTATGAGTTAGGACCTACAGTTGAGGAATCCGGAGAAGAACCTAAGACTAACGAATTTAATTAGAAATCACAAAAAGTACCTAGAAACGCCCAACGTAGCAGCTAAACTTTCGAAGACCCATGGGAAAGAGTCAGGGAAATGGCAGTTAACATCTACGAGCCACTTTCATTCTTAATCTCAATAAGTCACCCTACCTGGAAATGTTCCAATTGTGACAAATTATTCCAACACCGTTTTCCGACATTCTAAAAGTTGCGAAGTTGGCGTAAAACATATTTTCCCTGGGGGAGGAGTTGGACCTACGAAAACGATCCTACACAAAGTTAGCGAGTTAGGAATTCCGGTGCCTGAATGGTACTACCCCTTTAGAATTGCTTACGATTTTGAGTGCATGTTTAAACCTACGAATAAGAAAGGCGGGCCGAAATTGACATATGAACAAGAGTTAGTTCCAGCATCCGTCTCCATCGCTTCCAATGTACCAGGCTACGAAAACCCAAAGTGTATAAAAACTACGGGTGATTCCTACGAATTGGTGGCTCGAATGAAAAATTATATGGAAGAGATAGCCGATAAGGCATACAAACTTTTGAAGGAAATCTACGAACCTACGCTTACAGGCTTGGCAGAGAATGAGAAGCTTTTATCGGAAGTTTCAAAATCTCAGAACAAAAGGGCAGTTTTCCCTACGAAGCATTCACCTCCTTAGAGTTCTTGGATCACGGATTTCCTAGTAGGGACATGTTTTATTCTACTTTGAAGCAAAAAGGCATTTCCGACGAAGACTACGCAGCATTCACAGAGGATTGGGGTACGTATAACATGAAAACAATGAGAGACTCTTTGATTCATTACAACAATCTTGATGTAGGACCCTTCCTCCAAGCGGCTGAAAAGATGGTTGAGTTTTGGAAAAATATGGAGATCGACATGTTCAAAAGTGGGGCTATTTCCCTCCCTGGTTTAGCCTACAAACATATGATGCAAAAACTTCTCAAACACACTCATCTTCCACTTTTCAGTAGATTCACCCAAAATTGGCATAAATTAATTAAAGATAACATAGTTGGGGGTCCTAGTTTAGTCTTTCATAGGTACCATGAAGCCGGGGTAACCGAAATTACAAATGGGTTCAAAGTTGCTCAAAGTTTTGGGTTCGATGCAAATGCCCTATATCTCTGGTGCACTATGCAGGAAATGCCAACTGGTCTGTACGCCGAATGGAAACCAACTGAAGAGGGAAAATTCAAACGGGTTCACCAAAAAGGGCGCAAAGACGCTATGTGGCTGGAGTATATGGCAAAGGAACTGGAAGTTAGAGTTGAGCATGCTTACAACGGGGGACAAAAACGAATAGGAAAAGCTAAAGTTGATGGGTGGGTCGCTGAAAAGAACCTCGTTTTACAATTTCAAGGGTGTTACTTTCACGGTCATGGGTGCGAGTTAGATAAAAACAAAGATCCAGATGACAGAAGGCAAAGAAGGGAAAGAACAGAAAAAGTTTCCCAGGCAATTAAAGATGGGGGTTTCGATCTCCTGGAAAAATGGGAGTGTGAGTTCGATAAAGAATTAAGAGAATCTAAGGAAATGCAAGAGTTTATGGACGAACATTTCAACCTTCCTAAGAAAAACTCAGTCCTTACTTTTGCTGAGATGGTCACTCAAGTTCAAGCTAACAGGTTGTTTGGACTGGTTGAGGTGGATATTGAGGTACCCGAGGACAAGAAAGAACATTTTGCTGAGATGACCCCTATTTTCAAAAATGTAGAAATTACTAAGGAAGATATAGGGGATCACATAAGGAAGTTTTGTGAGGAAAATAACGTGATGACACAACCTAGGAGGGGACTGATTGGAAGTTATTTTGGTAAGAAAATCCTTTTGGCAACTCCCCTAATTAAGTGGTATCTCAAACACGGACTCAAAATTACTAAGATACACCAGGCTATAGAATTTAAACCTAAACCCTGTTTCAAAGAATTGGGAGACGAGGTAACCTACCATCGATCTGCTGCTGATTCGGATCCGGACCTAGCAGTCAAGGGGGAAATGTTTAAACTTTTGGGAAATTCTTATTACGGTAGAACTATAACAAACGTGGAAAAACATACGGACGTTAAATTTTGTCAAAGATCTAGTGCGGGCAGAGAGGTAAATGGTTGGAGATTCAGAAGACTAGATGACTTAGGAAATGGAGTTTACGAAGTTCAATCTGCAAAATCCAAAGTTGTCCATAGACTTCCTGAGCTAGTAGGGTTCTTTGTCTATCAATATGCAAAGTTAAGGATGTTGGAATTTTATTACGATTGTCTCAAACCAAACTTACGACCGGGGACGTTTCAACTTTGTCAGATGGACACCGACTCCCTCTATTTCGCTTGCTCCTCTACTGATTTGAATGACTGTGTCCTACCCGAAAACGAGGAAAGACGGAAAATTGCACTAAAAGACTTCTTTGTATTAGACCCTGCTCAAAAAAGAATACCCGGTTTGTTCAAGGAGGAATGGAAGGGTCAAGGCATTATAGCACTTTGTAGTAAAACGTATTTCGCATGGGGTGAAACTAATAAGGTAAGTCACAAAGGTGTCAGTAAAAGCCTGAATCCATTCACTATGGAAGATTTTAGAGAGGTGTTAAGAACTGGTTGCACGAAGTCGGGAGAAAATAGGGGGCTTAATAATGTAAATAACAGCATACTTATGTACCACCAAATTAAAAACGCTCTAAGTTATCTTTACCCTAAACGCGAGGTGCAGAGTGACGGTGTTACTACGAGACCCTTACTTAAATGAATAACATGCTCTGTATAACCCAATAGCTTTGAGATTAATTGAAAATGCATATGTATAATAAGACCTGAAGAGAAGAAGAAGAAGCCTACAACAAAACCCCCAAAAAATATAAAATTATAAAACGACAAAAAAACAGAAAAACATGAAAAACCAAAAAAACCACTAATGGGCCAACGCCGGGTCCCAAGCCCTGGGGGGAGAACGCAGAGGGGTGGTAAAGGTGGGAGGGGAATCTCAATCCAGGGATTGGTGGTCGAAAAGCGGAGCCTATAATACTCCGGAATTATGAAATGGCTCAGTGTAACCGATACCTGCTACAACCGCATGCGTATGTTTGTACAATTGTACTGCATGCTGTAGCGTGCACTGCACACTACAATTGTACTGCACTGTAAACTTTGCTGTTCTCTCACTGCTCGAGACCGCTGGCAGCGAGTAGAACTGACTGCACTGATTTCTCCCCATTATGTGTACTTTCTGCCAGCATAAATATGCAAATTAGGTTGGATTTGCATATTGCAAATTTGTACTTATAAGTGTGGCGCCGAATACGATTAACAATTTCTTAGGGTGCGCGATATATAACGCTGTATACACTTTCTTACTTCGCGAATCAAGTGTCGATTTTATAAATACGCGGCCCTGCCAAGCCCGTTTTTTTACATATTGATTGATTGATACATTTAGATTCCAAATATTTCAAAACTAGAACACGTTTTTATTTTTAAATTTATAAAGGAAGTGCTAATTGACTGAATTGAAATTGATAACTCGAAGCGATCGACTGATGTCTGATGCTTGTGCTGCAGCTGTTCGTTGCTGACCAATAATAATTTGTCCTAATCTCCTGTTCTGATATTATAATTCAGTTTCGTTCGATTTGATTCATTCTGGGTTCAAGTAATTTGAGCTGTAAAATATCAACCAAAATCTGGGGGGAAGTCAAAATTGTGGGCTGACGGATAAATCAAAATAAATATTTTTGTTTTGATGCAGTTCGTAATCTGACATCCATTCTGCATGGAATTTTCGCTGCAGTTTATTTGAGAGATTATGTGAGTTCCCTGGATCCTGAGTAGTACGATAGAACTTCATAGAAACATTTTTCAAAAATCAGGGCTTTTCACGGGCGAGTCGGGCTAGGACCTAAAATTTTCGGCACAGGGCCGGGCTTGAAACGTCGGCCCTAATCTCATCTCTAGTGGGTACAACTTTCAACGTAACGTACATTGCATGTGCTGGATACTAGTTACAAAAGTGATACTTTTCCTAGCAGTTTTATCTCCTTTACTGTTATTGTAGCTAGTTGATTACTGAGGTACAATTAATGACTAGTGCTTAAATGAACAATTATGAACCAACCATCCCAGAAATTCCGTGATAGCGCACATATTACAAAGTCTCCAGTTTTTAATCGCAGTTTGGAAACAAGAAATAGAAATGGTGCTGCCCTCCCCCTCCTCCCGATCAAATGAACAGATGCTCTGAATCTGCTTGAGGGTAGAGAAATTTAACGCCAGGCTACAGATATGACTATTCAGAAGATGTTAAAGAAGACAGACTTATGAAATATTCACAATGTCCAAATCCCAAGCTGAAAGCGTGCCTTAAATTGATTCAATTAAAAAATGGGATCAGAGTTTCTGGGCTTTGAGTGGTCTCTCAACTGCCATTGCAATTCAATTGAATTCCTAACTCTTTTCTCAGCATAAGTAGGCTTGAAGCTTATTATGCAAGCAGGCAGTTGCGAATAATATTATATAATTTAATAATTTATGGAATATTTTATTTATTTCCTCCGTCCAAAACCGCACAAAATAAAGAAAAGACTACAGCCAAACAAACCATCGTAAAAATCACACTAGCAGAAATATGTCACACGATGACCCAGGCAATTGAATTTGTTTCAAGAGAAGCAAAAGTAAAAGGGAACAATGGTTTCTATTGTTTTCCAGGGTCCCGTTTTTCAAAAATACAACTTCCAAAATTGGGCAAGTATACCATGCATAAGGATGCCAACCTAACGTACACAATACTACCTCAGTTTTAAGATTTAATAATTTAGATATTTTTAGTTAAAAGTTTCCTCTGGTACCTTGCTGCAATACTTACCCTACTTCATGCCATCGCATGACGCTTGTGAAGTAATCTGACTGAACAGTGAAATAGATTAAACAAAAAGCATGCTCGAATAAATGGCACCATGCATGCCGAATAATGAACAAATTGAAAGAATGGTAACCACCAGATGAACTTGAGCAAGAATCACTTATCAATAATGGCACAATAAAAACCATGAGGGTTTGTACTCTCAAGAGAACTAATTACACATCACAGAGGTGCATGAAAGACAAAAGTGTGACAAGTGAACTCATCCAAACACTGTGTCTGCACAATGCACATTTCTCGGCACACCTACGTCCCACGCGCTCCATCATTGATCTCGTCGAGATGATGTAACCATTTGCACTGCTACAATTTTACAACATCTTTACAGCAATGCTCGTTAGCTATTGTTCACACACTGACTGTGTTTCCACAGTATTTTCAAAAGCGGAGTGTACAGTGCCAACACCTTGAAAGGCGAGACCACTGAAGCATCCGTGGATCAGTTGGTTAGACTGCGCGTGGTGCAGGAGACCGCGGCTTCGAGTCCTGCCAAGTGCCCGGATTTTTCTAAAATTTGCACCCCTTACTACTAACAAGTACTGAATTTTGTATACGCTCGCAGATCGTAGTCAGACAATGTGATTAACTTAATTTTTCTTAGCTTGATAGCAATAGCAGCATAGCGAATGTAACAACTGCGAATGTCTGACGAAAGTTTATTCCGCTAAGTCCCAGATGAGAAAAGAATTCATTTTTAATACACTAAAATTGAGAAAGACAGTTTCAGGCTTTTGCCTAGCTCCAATTGTATGGCTTAATAAGGAAATGGAATTTTTCTCATTAACTAGTTTCCATCAACTCCAACTGTACATGTACATTTTCCCAATCCTCCACATATCATGTTATTCCAGAAAAATATATAAATGATGGAAAAAATGAAACTGAAATGAAATGAAACATATTTTACACGGACGCATACTCAGTGATAGCTTCAATTTGAGTTGAGCTGAAGTAATAAAAAACTTGTAATGCTGTTATTAATAGCATCAAAATAAGCTAAAGAGCCCACCATTTCAGGAGTCGTTATTCTGTGAACAGGGGAAATAGATTAAGACGATGTCATAAACATTTTACTGGCCATAAAGCGAACGTCGGAAGCATGTAGCAAAAGCTTTTAGAGCCCAGAAGAACTGCATAACGAGAAGCCCCGTCTTCAGTCCGAAAGTTTGCTTCTGACAGCGAAACCGGAAGGGCAGTTGTGCCATAAAAATGTCAAAAAAACTGCGACCCAGTACGAGTAAAACATTATGACACCAAAACGCAATAATTCATTATTTATTTGAGGTAAAGGTTAGATACAAACTAATGTTTAGTTAAGCTATGACGCGGAAGAAGATAAAGAATGCGTTCTCTTAAAATTGTTACATTTCTTTCAAACAATGCTTTAAAGCAATACTCAGTAACTATTGCGTTACTAGAAGATTTGGATCTCTTTAACTTTATCCCCCCCCAACAAAAGTTGGTCAACTTCAAAGGCTTATTGCAAGAGATCAACAGAGCTTTAGAGCATGATTTATACATCGTTGGAATGCTCGAGATGTGCTCTTTTTAATGATGCAAATTAAGTTTGTTGAGCTTGCTGCTACCAAAAGTTAAGCTTAAAAGACTACCAAAAATTGCAAAAAGCGGTAATTTTGTTTGTCTTTTAAGCTTAACTTTCTATAGCAGCAAGCTACCGCAAACTGCTTTACACCATTAAATACAGCACATCCGGAGCATTCCAACGATGTATAAATCATGCTCTAAAGTTCTGTTGATCTCCTGCAATAAGCCTTTGAAGTTGACCAACTTTTGTTTGGAGGGATAAAGTTAGAGATCCGAAGATTTTTATGAGACATAGCGTTTCTCTAAAAAATTGATTCGCGATAAAGACAAATAGAAATAAACAAGCCCACCATTTTCAGCCGTATTTAGTTAACCACTAATTTGGAATAATTGGTATGTAGAATAATTAGTACTAGACTAAAAACATTGCTTTTCTATCAGTCAATGAAGGTAAGTACTAAAGTAGGGCTACATGCGGTTCATTCGATGCTCCTAACCAAACCAGCTAATAAGGTGAACAACCGACACCGACATCATGCAGTAAAATGGCAGAAAATAAGGACATTAATTTCTAAAGTAAAGATCTCTTTAAGCCTTCCTGAGCGATAAATCCTCGAGCACGATAGATGTCATACGATTATTAATGCATTGAAATAAAATAATGTTCTTCTCCTTGGCCGCTGACTGGAAAGAAATTAGCATTATTCAGGCGAACCTAGGAAAAACGGGAAAAGAGGAGAACAGAAGACCTAATTTCTGAAGCTTAATCCATCAGTAAATCCCCGTCGTAAACAAATTCAGGGTCATGCGGTTTCAGTTGGGGATTTTAAAAATAATGATTTGGTAATACAAAAAAGTCGTGAAAGTTGAGATTGTAGTTTTACTATAAATTTATTCGAACTGCAGTTTTAACAAATTAATTGTGTTTGCTTCGATATTTTGCAAATACGCAGGCTCATTGATGCTATTCATTAATTTCATTAATATTCACTGTTATACTCATTAATTAACCAATATATTGATTTTGGATTAAGGAGACCTTCCTCCCTTGTCCTAGTCCGAATAGGTCACGGGTCACGTTGAATTAACCAGAATTTAAGAATTCATAACATCTACCTGAAACTTGAATGCTTGTGCTGTCACTGTAAAATATTGTACATATACTGTTTGCGAGTGCAGTTTGCGCTGATCCAGTATTCACAAACTCGAAGCATTTGCAAACCCTTTACAGTTATGCATCCTCCCTAAGTTTTAGAAATAGGTTTCATGGAACTTTCTAGAACGTTGAATGACCTGAAGTAGCCTAATACCTAACATTATTCCCGTAAATTAAATTATAGTATATACTGTAACATTAAAAAAAGTACAGTATCTGATAACTTCAACCGTAATGCACCCCATCGATTAGACAGGAATTTTTTGTCAAGTTTCCAACCAGGTTAGATTATTTCAACTTCTTACTTGTTTTGTTTCACGATGAAAGTCTGATACATAAGTAAGTATAGTCTGTGATCACAGCACAACAGTTTAATAATCTAGACTTCAGCCAGATTAACTATGTATATGCTGAATAAAATTCGGCCAAGTAAATTCAGCAAAGAAGTTCTCCATAATTACTGGAGAATTTGACAGCTAACTTAATGAGTACAAGAACACGCGAACTTTTTCGGCAATAATGAGAGATCAAATGTTGTAAATAAGACCTAATACATTGCCTAAAATAAAAAATCCGTCCAATTTGCTCAGCCACTAGCAAGCCATTTTTACTGATAACCGTAAATTATATTATGTTCGACAGACAGTGAAATATTCTATGATAAAGTTTAAAAATATATCTTAGATTCCATGATGAAGATACGAAATTTACAATTTAGTACCCCATTTTGGCAGCTGGTCTCGAAATATGTAACATTTTGCAGATGGCCAAACCAAACTCACACTTTTCCACTGTCGAACAGAACCCGTTGTGTCGTTTGTTAATCGGTTCTACGATTACTTACTGCCGATGTCTAAAGACATGGGCGCCGGCTGCAACGGTATTCATTTGACGACTAGTCTAAGTCAAGTCAAGTCAAGTCATTCACGTAACAGTCCAGAAAGAACGGCAAATTTCTTTGCATATATTTCATGAGGATCATACGGAGGCTCCGATTGCTGCCTTCTGTTGCCCAGGAAACTTGTCAGCGTTAGTTAGAGTAGTAAAGGAAGTATAAGGAAAGTATGATCGAAAACTTGGAAAAGGAGGAAACATGCTGTGATAAGATCAGTTGATTGACCTGTGCTAATATATAGGCATAGTGCAGGTGTTGGTGTATTTTAAGTAGGAATAAGCTATATCGACTTATTTCGATAATGTCCGCAAAGATCGCAGGCATTTACTGCCTAGACTTGAGATAAGTCAGGTGATGAATGGCTAAAGAAAGCTCAACCTCAACTTGTCGCAATGCGTTCAAGATCCTCCAAAATTTATTAAATTCACACATAAAATTTATATGCCTGCAGAGTCATGTCTTTCTATCAGTTGAAGATACGAAGAAATCACGCTACGAGGACATCAAGAAATCGTCGTTCACTGCTTCTGTTTAACTCTGTGCCAAGCATTCGAACAGACAAAGACTCGACAGTCTCTCAGCCGATGCATTTCTTTGTAAACAAATTCGACGGCCTCTCAGCCGATGCATTTCTTTGGAAACAAATAAGGCCAGAAACCTTTAGCTTAAAAGCATGAAAATACTAAAATATTTTCACTGAGGTAAGATCCTAAACTATATTTACCTATTTTCTGTGATTAATGCAGGCCCTCGTGCTGCAAATTATCAGTAGTTTTTTCCGTACGCCCCACTCCAGGGTTCTAAACCGATTAGGAGTAGGGTCAGCTGGGTATAATTTGATAACTTTGGTTGGGTGTTAAAGCTGACACCGAGTAACTGTTTTTACAATTACCCGAGGCGTTGAACAAGGCTGGAGATTTGTCCATCACCATATGTGATGAACGCACCTCGGCAACTCCACCGTCAGGCGACCGCCCCTTAATAAATCTCGGTTAATTGTTGACATGGGGGGATTAAGCTATTAATGGCACCGTCAGGTACCAGAGATCAAACTTGAAAGTAGGATTCAAGCCCGGCTGGATCATAGTGGGGAGCAAACGGAATCAACAACATCAATACAGCACAGCAAACAATGAAATCGAATAGTTTTCGAATTTCGCTTCCAGTCTTTGTAGCAACATTTTATTTGGTGGAGTCCCCTAATGTCGTTTGTTCCTGCATTTCCTATAAAGGCTATGAAGTTCCGTCGGACTGGATGGGTTATGCTTGGTTAATGGACATCTCTTGATTTTATCCATATTCGGTTTGCCTAAATACAGTTATGACTTAGTAGTACCTAGCGGTGGTTTTAGCTAGAATTTAGGAATTCAACAATCCTTAAAGCACAGCAACTAGTCAGTGCAAAGTCGCTGTTCGTTCGTAGTCTAAATACTACTACAATACACCACTGGCAAGAGTCAGGTTCCGAGTTCAAATGTCTTATGTGGGTGTCAGCAGTCTGACAATGGTGTTTCTTGCGTATGTAAACGTGAAAACTCTGGCCTACCATATCATTCTTTCGTTTTAGTAAACCACATCATGTATATATCTCTAAAAGCATTAGCAATTATGCAAAACTTGGCGGCTTAGATCAATGGCGGGCAGCTGAGCTCATAGGAGAGTAGCTGAGATTCCTGGCAGGAAGCTGAGATCATTGGAGTGGTTGAGATTTATGGCCGGCAACTGAGATCAATTGGAGAATGGCTGAGACCCATGATAGGCAGCGGAGATCATAGGAGAGTGGCTGAGATTCATGACAGGAATCTGAGATCTTTAGAGTGGCTGAGATTTATGGCCGGGGACTTAGATGAATTGGAGAGTGGCTGAGATTCTTGACAGACAGCTGAGATCATTGCAGAGTGACTGAGATCCATGGTAGGCAGTGGAGATCATAGGAGAGTAGCTGTGACTCATGACAGTAATCTGAGATCATTGGCGTGGCTGAGATCGATGGCCGGCAACTGAGAACGTTGAACAGTGGCTGTCAGCTACTAAGACGAATTGAAGAGTGGCTGTGATCCATGTGGCGTACGACGTGTAGGTTGAAAAAATATACGGCTTCCAAATTTTATCATTAGACAACGTACTCGCACTTATTAGTAGTGCAAAACGTAAGTGCTGACATAGTGTAGTAGTGACATGTAGTGCAAAACTAATTTGTAGCACGATAGACGTCAGAGCATGCACTAACGTTAGGACGAATCTATAATAACAGACTAAATATGGGTTAAGCAGGTTTATTTGAAGTAAAA
Organism: Trissonchulus latispiculum; assembly: GCA_030248195.1. Taxonomy (NCBI): domain Eukaryota; kingdom Metazoa; phylum Nematoda; class Enoplea; order Enoplida; family Ironidae; genus Trissonchulus; species Trissonchulus latispiculum. The sequence continues at coordinate 28,087 of JASAND010011981.1, forward strand.
ACACCTCCATTTCATTTGTAGACATGCTCAATATGACAGTTGAGACGCAGCCGTTGAAAAAAAAACAACAAAAAGACGGAAAGATCTTCTCTGTTGCCCCGTCCGAGCAGGAATCTTCCCTCAACACTTTAAAGGGCACAAACTGAATTATTCCGTATGTTCTGCTTGAAATTGAACAAAAAAGAAATTCGCCGGAAAAACTGGTAAGCCCGTTTTGTCTCGGCTGCTTGAGTTTTCCAGCAGCAGCATATGGACTAGGCGTGGAGCCAGTGATACCGTTACCACAAATTTGCAAAAATGATCAGGGTAGAGTAGCATACTAGGAGCTAGATATCTGGAAGTAAGACAAGTAGTAATAGGTGATAAAATGGTGAAGAATTAGGGGGGGTTTATGAGGTGGTGGACCCCCTTTGTGAGGTGGTATGTGGACCCCTTTTGGGAGGGAGTTTTTGGGGTTGATGACCCCCTTTTTTAGGGGTATGTGGACCCCTTTTTGGGAGGGGGTTTTAGGGGTATGTGGACCCCTTTCTGGGAGGGGGTTTTTGAGGTTGTGGACCCCTGTTGTCCGGAACCACGGTCGACCCAAGGTCAAATTTAAAAGTTGACCCTTTTCGCCCGGAAAACTTTATCTAGGGGGTTTTCGGGGTCCAGGATTTCAAAAATGACCTTTGTTTTGAGCTCGGATCAAAGCTCCGTGCTGTGTTGCGTGCTGTACATGACCGGTCGACCCAAGGTCAAATTTCAAGGTTGATCAATTTCGCCCGGAAAACTTTATCTAGGGGTAACTTTGGGTCGCAGAAACCAAAAATGACCTTTGTTTTGGACTAGAATCAAAGCTCCGTGCTGTGTTGCGTGCTGTACAGTCGACCCAAGGTCAAAATTTAAACTTGTCCATTTTCTTCGCCCGGAAAAGTTTATCTAGGGGGTTTTCGGGGTCGTAGAATCTAAAAATGTAATCGTAATTTCGCTCCTGTGGGTGACTGATGCTTTGGAGCATTTTTGGGGTTACAACTGTGAACAAAACTAACACTGCTTGCCCATAGCGGCGGATGTCTTTTATTTGACAAAAACACTGCACAATAAACTGTACAACGAAGGTATTGAACAACACTGCACAACAAAAGACTGTACAACAAGGACACCGTAGAACAAACACACTGTACAACGAAAGTATTGAACAACACTGCACAACAAAAGACTGTACAACAAGGACACCGTAGAACAAACACACTGTACAACGAAAGTATTGAACAACACTGCACAACAGACACACTGGTCAATAAACACACTGCACAACAAAAGACTGTACAACAAAACCCTGGACAACAAACATGATGTACAGCAACACTACTGTGCAACAGACGCCCTACACAAACAAAACTACTTACTGTAACAGAACTACACAACGAAACTAATGTAACATCAAAACGTTGATGAAACCAAGTCAAATCACTGATTGCAGTTCAAAAATTCTCGAATTAGCTGAGCAGCTTTGTGTTCGGAGCAATGTCGTCGGTATCGCATGGACTTAGCGCTGTGAATGGCACAGCACGGCAGTCCTTCTACATCGTCCATGTGCGGCGGATATTCCATGTCAATCTCGGCGTCATAAATCTTAGTGTTCAAGTCATTCAAGAGAGTAGCGTGATGCATCCATTTGTACAAAGCAGTTCCCTTGGTTATTACCGCGTCCACCCGACGTTGTCGCATAAATTCACAGACTCTGTCCATCACCTCCCAATTCGCCGGTACACTATCACTAGAGTTCCATTCAAGCCCATTCTGCGATCTAGCCACGTGAAAATATGCTTGTTGGCGAGGTGTCAACTGTTGAAATGGCACGGGGGCTCGAACGTGATAGGTTTCTTGAGCAGTATTTCCACAAGGAAAGCGTGCCACAACCGTTATTTCAATGGGTACTTCACCCATATTGTGAATAACATCACAAGTCATAGTAGCAAAACCAAACGATTTCATAGCCGCTGGACTGTAGTAGTGCAAAATTCAAACTGACTGTTT
>JASAND010011982.1:0-18686 GCA_030248195.1 Trissonchulus latispiculum
TTGTACTTCGTTCAGTTACGTATTGCTTAGGTAACATTCAAAATTCAAATTTTTTATCTGTATTTGGAGCTGAATGAGCAATTCAATAATTAGAAAAAGACTCCGTTCAATGGTCAACGGGTAAGTATATAAGTTTCGGTGAAAGTTTGAATCTGTTTTCTCATTCCTTGAATCTCAGGATCTGTACGAAACAGATGTATGCTAATGCACTTATATATTTATTCTTGTATGCATAAAATAGTGTAAGGGGAATGATGGGAGGTCGGTGGAAACCAGACCCCTCTGTGAGAATGGGAAAGAGTATACATCTTTTATTTTTACGACTTTTACGATTTTTACATTTTTAGATTTAACGACTTTTTAAATTATAAAAATGGAACAAATACCACTTTTACTATTTTGTAGGCTAAAAATGTAAAAATTAGGTAATCTTGGAGTAATCTGATTCATATAATGGAAGCCGTCCTCCAGCCTCCGAAGATAGTGCCCATCCCTACAACAAAATTGATGGTCGTGAACCTCACTTCGTCGACTTCAAATCAACCAAATATCCTTGCTCAAGTCCGAGAATATTTTGGAAATGATAAATACGAACTGTTTCTCAAATCTGGCTACGTGATTCCAAATCAGGATGCAACTAACTGTAAGTGTTTTCCCATAAAGCTTCATTTTGCTGAATGAAATAAATAATTCTTAAATTTTATATTAAAAATGAGAATTTGCTTGCTTTTGGACTACTTTTGGCTAAGTGGTAGCTGGTGGATTTACGTGGTGTTCAAGTATACCCTAACTACGCTGCGCTGTATTCAGTATGTTTGCCCTGATTAAACTGTTATTTATTTGTATGCGAGTCTTATTGGAAGGATCATCACAAAAGGCCGGTGTTTGCGGCCGAGCCCTGCTCCCGGCAACCTGAATCTAAACGGGATAATAAGCGACGCAAGTCAATGGACGAAGCAGTGGATGATTTGCGAGAAGTGAGTCTTGAGTATTAATAGTTTATTTTTATCTATTCTGTAATTATTGTTTGTATTTATTCTGCATAAAATCTTTATTTGTATTCTGAATTTTTTAAGTTCAAGCGATGTTTGGAGAGGACTTCTCCCCAGAGCCAAAATTAGTGTACTCTTTTTCATAGCTTTTTTCCGACTGCGCAGTGCCTGTACGAACGAGACGAGGAACAGTTGTCAAATAGTTTTTGCGGGCCACAGGAAGGTCATTGTGGGTGTGTTCGGTAGTTGTGCAAACAGATAGATCGTGTGCGGTCAGTCGCCTGTATAAGGACTGGCTCAACTTTGACTACAATACTACTACTACTACTACTACTACTCTACTCGTACTAGTGTATGAAATTACTAGATACTGGTGAATGTTCGATAATGTGTTCTTGTTTTAGATTTCTCAGCGGATGGAAGAGGTGATTAAATGCACTGATCAGATTAAACGTCTGAAGGAAGCATTCCGGTGCGTTGTATGCCACGAGCTCCTATCAAATCCTAAAGCCTGTCCAAATGCAATTTGTCGACGACTGATCTGCAGCATTTGCCTCGAAAGGTCCTGGCAATCTGAGACAGGTGCCGTTGCCAGTGAGGTTCTTGAGTCCTGTCCTAACTGCAGATCTGGTGCTTTAAAGATTCATTACACAAAGTCTTTTCTAGATATTGAAAATGTCCTAATGATTTTGGGCGAGTAAAGTAACTATGCACAGTTATCTGTATACTGTTTTATGTGTTTGCATTTTATTGTTGGTCAGGGTTGACTCCTTTAGTTGTTAACTATATTTGTCTAACCTAGCTTGTTATTGTTGATCGTTTTATTGCCTGTACTCAAATTGGCCTAGTGTTTTGTTTTTCTTGGAATAATTGATTAAAGAGAAAGAACTGGGACTTTATTAATACAAAGCAGGTGTTTAAGCAGTCAGCATTAATGAGGCAGAAATGTATGTTTGAATGTAATCTTTAAAGCGAATCGTATTTCCGTTCGCGGCCAACCCATAGATATCACTCGGCGAAAAATCATTAAGCAGCCGCTCTCTTTCTTTGCACACTTCCTCACATGTGGAGAAGGGATCACTTCCAAAAATCTTTCCACTTGTGAGATTGCCGCCACCTGAGCAGTAAGCGGCAGAAGCTTCTTCTCCCACCGGAAGCAAGTGCGAAGATACGGCTGCGCACTGGTTGAAACTTTTCATCAAATCCACCGGTTTTCCTTTACCTAAAATAGTGGCGGTATTAAATATCATAGCATTGCTAGGTACGCAATTACAATAGTACTTAATATGCAGGTATATTAGAAATCTAGGCTACAGTTCGAATTAGGAATTAGGATCCAAAGTTAGAATCTCCGCTGGCACGAGGCTTTCACTAATCTTGATCCAAGATACGATAAGCACTATAGGTTCCGAGGTTTAGAGTTGTCTATGGAAGTAACTTTACCTTAGCTTACTTAAAGACTTAGGTAGGACTTTAAAATAGTACCTGCTACAAAGTGATGGTTCCTTGCTTCAACTAAGCGCTGCATGCCGGCAGCGGCAACGTTCTGTGTGGCTTGGCTGCAGCAAAAACGATGTACTTCATTCGACATGTCCAACTGACCAGAATCCGCCAATTCATTTAATGCTGACTTTAGCGGATAGCTAACACGGCTGTTGACTTCCACCCAGAACCTTTCAATTCTGTTATTCTGAAATAATAAGGAAATATTGCTTATCAAGTACATAATCGTAATAGTGTGGCAGCTGTCAGGCTCTCTGCTAACACCTCACAAACCATGGTCTGCACGCTGCGACCCTCCCCTATCTGCAATTGCGTACGTAGTGACTGTGACCTGTGACTCTTATGTAATCAAGAGTTTATGTAAATCAGAGAAAAACTATACTCTGTTAGCTAAAAGCTGACCCCACCCCCGCAAATTAGATCTGTCTCTTCATAGAAATTCGCACGCTATGTTGGTGTTCTAAAGCTCGAAGCAGGCGTGAAATTTGCAGAATTTTGGTCAAAATGGCTGTGGAGACTATAAGTTGGCTTGTGAGGGGTACCCGCCCTCCGAAACTTGGAGCGTTTTTGGGTAAAAAACCGGAAAATCTGCTTCTCACGATTTACCCCCACCCCAAACTTTCCCTCCTGCACATGTCTGGTGGAGACTGGCTTTGTAAAATAGCTAAAACAATAACCCGCGTTGACTTGAACTGCAAGTAGGGAGCCGCCCAGTATTACGCCGAAACTCCTTCAAAGACTCCTGAACTGTTAGTACCAAATGAAACTCTTTCCCGTGGTCACCAACAACTTGATCCCAAAGTCCGTAGGTTAAAACAGCAGGACGAAACAACCGCTCGTAGATAATTTCATTGTTTTTGATGGGCATAATAACGGCACCAGGGACAAAACCGGAATACCCATCAACCGCTGCAACTAGTGTCACTCCATAGTTAACAAGTTTTTCGTTTTGGTCCATATGGAGCCTGTGACCAAAATAGTCTGCCCTGTAGGGTTTTGGATTTGTGTGAGCCACAACACCTTCGTATCGACCGCGGTTCCCACCAGGATCTAACCGTTTCAGTGATTGGGCAATTCAGTTCCCAGTTTTTAGGGCCTTCCTTAGCATCTATATAGCCTTTAATGTACCGGTGCCCCGCTTGATTGCCTAAATCAGCCACTGCCTCTTTTACTACCTCATCCACGCATTCGTTACTAAGGGGTTTTCTGGATAGACCTCTGGGAGCTAGAAATCTGCATACAGAACGTTTGGATAAGCCCCTTTTATCAGCATACAGTCTTGTCAGTTCCTGGGATATAGTATCTGCACTGGAACTCTGACTATGCAGTTGCAGAACCAAAGCTTCCTCGACGTCATCCATTTCAGTAAGAGCACCTAAAATACACTCACTTAGTCCTGCACTGCAACAGGCTCGATCTAGGCGGCCTTTTTCTCGAAAACTTTGAGGTGAACTTGTACCTTATACGACAATTTTTGAGGGGACGCGGTTCCTTATTAACATAAAGTAACACAAATGGTCGCAAAACAAGGAAAACCTATTTTTAGCTTCCGCATCCTCCCGTGTTTATCTATGACTAAGAATTAAGACAGTTAAACTAAGCACAATACGTAAGGTCACAGAGATCTCTATAACACATATTTTTGAGGTACCTCGCAGTATCTTGAGGTACCAACCAATTTAGGAATCTGTCCTGAATTTTAGCCGTCATGTCTCCAACTTTTGCCCAGAATGCTGATGATAGATACGTTTTTACACAGTTTAAAATAACAGTAACCGCCAGAATTGAGCAGAATCGAAACGGCATTGTAAATTAAATTTAATTAATTTAATATTTAAAAGAATTAAATTTAATTGAAACAAAATTCCAGGCCATCAGCATCATCTTTCAAGTAAATTTGCTAATGACAGAATCATCACAACTTATTATTAGCATCATTAAGGAATTAACTAAAATTACAATGCAACAATCTACGATTATAAAAATCAGTTTACTCAAGAAATTAAAACTAAATCTCAAATAAAGCAAAGCTTACAGGTATTGACAGCTTGTATTAAAATTCCGACCACTCACAATAACAAGAAACATTCGTCTGACATTTTAGATAAGTAGTTAACTAAGTTAACTAGTTTACACATGCACAACTATCGTATTCCTATTTCCTATTTGCTGAAAACGTTATAAGAAATTAGACTGCTCGATCTGGCTGCTTCTGCTCACAACATAGTATTTCTTCTGTGTGTTATGAAATGGGAATAAGATTATGCTAGCTGCTTAGCCAACACTACTCAGTTTCACAAATGAGAATAGACTGGCACAACAATCCCCTGACACATGTCGCTGTGAACAGTTCTGTCCTGAATATATTGAACTTTTACAGGTTTTAATGCTATAAACTGTTTCTTGCAATAAACTACTTCTTTTCAGATTGGGCTTTCCTTCTTCAGCTGCATTCAGACTATGCTTTTACCTCTCGAATTCTTCGGACTGAAAGCAATGAAGACGAATTGATGTGTATGCTATGAACGCCACAGTCTTATTACGGTGTGCCACTGTGATGTTTTGTGTTTGTAATTGGTGCGTCGCTTAGAATAAATATAAACTTTGCCAACACTGGTTCTGTTGCTAATGCATGCTGGTGAGTCAAGAGACCGCGTGGAAGCCCTATATGAGAGGCATCGTTCACAGACTATTTTAAAACTGGACCCAGGAACGCAGCGGAGGCAACTAAAGTCTGACCAATCCGAGAGCTGTCCTGTGTCAGTAAGTTAGCCCATACAAAGTATATATTTTTAGAATTCTCAGGATGAGGACAATCTGCTAAACCCACAATATCCGCCCTGTGTCAGGTCAACGGATTCTAAATTGATAAAGAACTTTCAGATTCGGAAGGAAAATGCTAATTAATCCATACATTATAGTACGACCAAAAAATGTGTGTACAAACTTCGACCGTTTATAGCAGATGAACCTTTGGAGTAAACCCCAACTATATATATATATATTCTAATATATATAATATATATATAATTCTAATATAAATATATATATATTATATATACATCTATATATATATATATCTATATATATATCTTCTAATATATATATATATATATATATATATATATATATATATATATATATATATATATATATATATATATATATATATATATATATATATATATATATATATATATATATATATATATATATATATATATATATATATATTAGAATCCTCAGGAACCCGAGATTTCGAAAATCCGGAATTACGGGTTTCATTCACGGAAAATCTAAAACTCGTAAATAAAATAATAATAAAATAAGTTTTTCGCCATATTTTTATCGCAATCAAAATTTTGTTTTCACGATTAAATAGAGCTGGTCCCGCTACAAATTTTTGCTCTTTAGACATTTTCACGAAGATGCACCCAATTCCCAATATTCACGAATACCGGTTCCGAGAACTGGGCTCATTTCTGAGTTGGTTCTATTACAAGATTTGTTCAGCTCATCAAGATCTTTCGAATGATACCAATCTTGTGGGAATTGGAGAAAATTTTTAAAATCCGGAAATTTTGGAAATCCCGGATACCGGAAATTGGGTGCATCTTCGTGAAAATTTCTAAAGAGCAAATATTTGCAGCGGGACCAGCTCTATTCGATCGTGAAAACAAAATTTTGATTGCGATAAAAATTTGGCGAAAAACTAAAAATTTTAGATTTTCCGTGAATGAAACCCCAGAATTGAGGATTTTTCCGAATTTTCGAAATCTCTGGTTCCTGAGGATTCTAAAAATATATACATTGTTGTGGTTTACTCCAAAGGTTAATCTGCTACAAACGGTCAAAATTTGTACACACATTTTTTGGTCGTACTATACTTTGGCCCAAAACAATGGGCTACATTCAAATGTTAACTCAGGACAGGCGCTCACAGTGCGGTTCCAAGATTTTTTGGTCAGACTTTGGCATGCTCTGTGCATCAGTCAGGACTGACAGTACCGATTTGGCCCGGTCGGGAAACGAATCATGGCCCTTTGAATTCTCATAGATATGTGCTTACGACTACATCACCGAACATCAATTGAACTTCACAATCAGCATGTATAGAGTATCTATCTTTCCAATGCCTGCTTCCTTGCTATGAACATTAAAATGTTTCCGAAATTTTAACGCGCTAAGTCATGCCCACACATGCAAGTGCAATTCGGGTTAGAATACTTGCCCATGCTACCTGAAACTGCTGGAATACTCAAGAAATGCTGTATATATTATATATGTGGTAAGCAGAAACTATGAATTGACAAAAAATCCATTTGTGGCACACTCTGCTACGGTGTCCGTTCAAAACGTCTAAAGTCAAAACGTCTAACGTTCATAACGTCTACCGACGAAACGTCTAACGACGAAACGTCTACTGACAAAACGTCTAATATTTCTAAAATTGTGTCACACGTTCAAAACGTCTAAAATCATTTTTCAAGATTTGGCAAGACCCTGCCACCCATACCCAAAGCGGCCTTTAGGAAAATTGACCCAGACCCATACAAAATAACTAAAAATAATCACCAAAGTTGAGAAAGTATAGAAGTTTTGAACGTGTGACACAATTTTAGAAAAATTAGACGTTTCGAAGTTAGACGTTTCGTCGGTAGACGTTATGAACGTTAGACGTTTTGATAGGGAACCCTATGCTACAAACTACAAAAGTTGCATTCTTATATTCCGACTCCAGTCAAGCAAGATTGAGATACAAAGAACGAGCATAGCAGTTTTCCCACAAAACATTAGTCAGTTCGTAGTGCCTCGAACAGCCGCTATAAATACCCACTGAGTAGTGCAATGGTCACAGCTTCCGCGGTCACCACGTTGACCCGGCGTGCCGGGCAGCCCGGGAAGCCCGGGTGGTCCACCCGTGCCTTCTTCGCCTGGATCGCCCGGCGGTCCAGGAGGTCCCACCATCCCAACACAGTCAATAAAAGGACCAGAATAGTTCCTGAGAATCTGTTCATCCACCCCTTCCGCACAGTAGTCAATCCCACCGGGCGATCCAGGTTCCCCAGGGGGTCCGGGCAGGCCAGGTATGCCAGGTGGGCCTTTCGGGCCGCATGGAAGGGTGGGATCTTCGCCGCACTCCAGAACGATCAGCCTTCCTGGCTCTCCCGGTGGACCTTTCACCCCTGGCGGGCCATCGGGTCCAGGTGGGCCGGGCGGTCCTGCCGTTCCGAATTCGCCCACAATGCAGGTCTGAGGTCCGGTCATGAAACCGTCCGCGCCCGGAGCCGGATCCCCAACCTCGCCCGGGTTTCCGGGCTCGCCTGGCGGCCCGGTTCGCCCGGGAATTCCGGGCTGACAGCAGGGACCGCAGACATCCTCCGTTCCCGGTAGTTGAGCTCCTTCGGGTCCCGGACGGCCATCGTTTCCCGGTTGCCCGTTTGATCCGGGCTCGCCGGGTGGTCCCGCCGGACCAGGCAGACCCAGTTGGCATGGGCAATCTGAAAACAATCTAATTTCATTTAATTTTTAATTTTATTTCATTCAATTCAATTTAGTGCTGGTCTGAAAATTAAATTAAAAATTAAATCAAATAAGATTAAATAAAATTAATTTAATTTTATTCGTTCAGAACCCAAATGGAAGATAACCTGCATGATCAAATGTGAGCTCTTTACTGCTGTTTGAAACGTTTTTCATATAGCCAGCCAATCAATGTTTCACTGTTTGTCGAACTTAACGTCGATAAGGTAACTTATCTACCTTATCTTACCTTTGTTTAATATCAGCATTTCACGTGAACACCGGAAGGTTAAAGCAAAGTAAACCGATTCCATTGTCGGGAAGGGTGCCTCAGTGTTAGGCTGATCTACTCATAATCCGAAACTCTGTGGTTTGATCGAAACCCCCTGGTCACTTTTCTTCACATCTTTCAATTCTGATATTTCAACCTTTCCCGCCTTGTCCTTTCCTACAGTCTACATATTGTTATGCAAATAAGCCTCCACGGTATCGATTCGTATTCAATGGCATATAAGCGAATCGTCGCGACTCGAAATTTAACAGCTCCCATGGCAAGAAAAGGACAATCAGCCTAATCTTAGAGACGATTATTTATGAGTAGTAGTAGAAGTAGTAGTAGTAGTAGTAGTAGTAGCAAGAGTGTATAATAGATAAGAGTAGGACACTCTTAAGATATCATGTTGAAATCATTACTGGTAGTACACATTACCTGCCCCATCCGACGGGGGAGTTTCTGTGGTTGTGGATTCGGTTTCAGCCGCCGGTGAATTTGTGGTAGGAGCTTGCCTGGGAAATCGATGAGGGAAAAAGGCTGGGTCTTGGCCCAGCTTTGTGAGTCGATTCCAGAGCGAGGTAGATGTTACCTAGACAATCAAACAAAACACATATTCCTTAATTTCCAACAAATTGCGTAAGGAATGATTAAGTGAATTCGTGAAAAGCTATAAGGCCATGCTTTCCTTGGGTACAGTCGGCTTTTGTAAATTTTCTGATTATTTCGATGATATTACAAAGTGCAAATAATAACCAGAGTACATGGGATGGGAAACCGTACTCTTCCTATTGTAAATAGACAGTAAGATGCTCTGCACATTAAGGCAGAAAAGTCGGAGAGAAGAGGTTACAGTTAACACTGCTAATCATGTGTTTATATTCACTTAAACTGAAAAATCTTATTTGCTAATCGGTAATTTTAATTTTTAAGATTTTAGTATACATACACCGTGACATCCCGAATCCAGGCGACTCATCTGCATGTATTTATGCGCAATTGTACTGAAATGCATTTGATCGGTTACTTGACTAGTGATTCCTAAATGCCCCGATGAGGATTAGTGTAGCTGAGTAACCAGTCAGGTGCATTTCAGTTCAAACACATATAACACATGCTTACCATCCGCGATCCCCCTCTCCCGAGATTTCGCCCTTAATGCGTGGAGCATATCTCACAGGCTATTTTATGTACCTACTGCAGTGCTTCTACCAGGGCTGGTGGACCAAGAAGAAACCGAGGACAAGCCCGAACGGGAGGCGTCAGACACCCTTGTACACACGAAATCAGGACCTAAGAAAGATAAGAGGGAGGTTCAGTTTTTCATCCAGGATTGAAAGTAAGGGATTGGCCCAGCCGAGGTTCCAACCACGGCCCTTCTGATCTCGAACAAAGACGTGCTAACCCACTACACCACGGGGCCACCAGCTGAACTCCCATATCAGGTTTATCAATCTTTCCTATGCCTGCTTCCCTTACACTACCTTTCTTACCATTTACTCATTCAGCAAAACTGTTTCGGCAGCCTAATTAACACGGAAGTTGCCCTGTGGCCATCTAATAAACTGAGCAAACTAATTACACTCAATTAGTGGACAACAGTATACCTGACAGTATTGAAAATCGTCATTGAGTCGAGAATGAATGGTCAGCATTCTCATGTGTGCCATCGGCATTACAATGACACAAAACAGAGTGGCAACGGTGCTCCATACGATACCGAGGAATAAAATCCGTTTCATACGCAGCAGGTCTTTCAAGGTTACAGACCCGTGGTCCTCTAGGCCATTCGGGATTTGTTGCATGATGCGAAATTTTGCAAGCAATAGTTCTGTAAAAACCATAAACTGTAATTTATTATTGTAATTATTAATTCAGTTAGTAATCAAATGATCCTCCGCAAACGGGTGAATCGCAGAAACTTGGAATTTGACCCGAAATCTTACAAATTTTTTGCCTACCAAATTTTTATTGTGAAGTTAGACTGACAAAAAATGAAACGAAATGAAATTTGCGCACACTAATTTCTTGAAGAGTAAAAATGCTAAAAAAACAATGTTTTAATATCATGAAAACACTTAAACATAAAATTATTATAGTACAAATTAAATGCGGAGTGTTTCACATATAAAGAGACGTAGTAAACTTGCAATTAAATTTGCAATACTCGCAAAGCAAAACCCTCCAAAGCAACTGTTTATATGATGTCTGAAATTTGAACATTATGTTTAGTTGCATCCTTAAAGCAAAACCTAAAACAATTAGTGCAGAAATTGGTAAAAAACAATTTGTAATATTAAGTGAGTGTTAACTCAGTTTATTGCAGGAAATCAAATTTTTAAACTTGTTTTCTGGCGACAAATAAAGCTGCATGTTAGTTTTTACAAAAACATTTTACTGTTATTACAAATTTGCCAAACTACTACAACCATCACATTGCAACCAATGAAGTAACTAAAATAAAAGTAACAATCACCTCAATCCTTTGGGCCCTTTTTTACCGCACAGTTACAAAGTGTTTACTGGAGACAGCAGTAATCATTCTAAAGTTTGATTTCACCAAATTCGTGTGTTTCATTGTTTTATGAAATCGCTGCACTGCATAACGAGAGATTGTCAAATTTTGACGAAGTTTGATGCGGCTGTGCCTCCGTAGCTCAACTGGCTGAGTGTCCACCTAGGTTGAGTGGAGTCCCACCGGATGTCCGATTTTTCTGACCCTCCCGTGCATACCTGAACGGGAGGTCAAATTTCACTGACCCGTGTGGAAGGAAATTTGGGTACCCCTTGTGAGAGCGATTTTTCTTAGGGGTACTTTTGATAGCGATTTTTAAGCATTTTTTGCAATTTTTAACAAACAAACAGCGATTTGTTCGCTAAAACACTTTTTTCGGACGTTGTTTAGCTAAAAATATTGATTTTAAGTGAAAAAATCTGGCAAAGCCGGAAATTATTAGGAAAGTTTAGTCGAAAAACCTATTTTTTGAACACTTTTCTTACCTCTTGTGGGAGAAATTTCGCGACCCCTTGTGGACGACTTCGCCGAAGGGGGGATTCCCCCATTCCCCCCCTCCTTGTCCACCCGTGTACATCTCCTTCGTACATATATGCATCAAACAGTGTGTAAGGTGAACCATCACGTGACATTTAGTTCGCAGTTATTGGAAAACTCCTCTCCGCCAAATGGGATCTTTGATTATTCAATTATTATACATTTATCAAACTCTAATTTAGATTTAGATTTAGATTATTTAGATTTCAAGATCGTTCACTCTCCCAGTCGTTAAATTTCCAGAATCTTAACTATTGCCTTCAAAGATAACTATAAGCACAAATGCATTGTATTCTCAGCTTCTACATACATAGCACAGCAGTCGCAGACTTTTAATGAAAGTGGTGTTTTTGAATTTCCTGAATGTTCTAGTTTCATTAAAATTCTTTATTTTCTGGACGCCCAGGCTTACACTAATCTTTCATATTTCGTTTTTATTATGTTTGACATGTTTGTATTCTGTTTTGTTGCCTGATCCTTCCAATTTCTATAAATAACTAAATGCTCAAAGTCGTTTAACGTCACATATATAACATTTTCAAATATCGTTTGCAAATTCTAACCTAATCACAGATTTACACAAACACTTGATTTATTTGCAGCAGATCAGTGAACGGAGAAACGGCATAATGACAAATCAGATACGAGAGAATTCCCAATGTCAGGGAAATTGGCAGAGCCGGCAGGGCTCTTTGGGTCATGGCCAAGATGACCATCGTAGCCAAAAGCCCCATCAAAATCGACCAACCGCAGGCGAGCATGGTGAAATAGTCGTCGCTTACGCAGCACGTGATCAGGACACTGTAGAATACAAAATCGCCCAGACCCAGCTTTGGGCCTCGCTTTGGCTGTGAGCTCTGAAAATTGGTAATGCCATGGTGTAGCTGGCAAAATAAGCCCAGCAAATTCGTTAAAGTTAGTTTATTAGCCGTTTACATCTTGTCCTTTGCTTGTTGGCTCATATTAGACGTTTTAAATGTTGTCTTGGACATAAGGTGCATTCATTGTCGCGAACGCGTAGAGACGCGTGTCGATGCCTCAGATTGTAACATGTCTGTAAGGGAAGCAGGCATAGGAAAGATTGATAAGCCTGCAATGGGAGTTCAGCTGATGGCCCTGTGGTGTAGTGGTAGCATGTCTGCTCCGGAGTCAGAAGGGCCGTGGTTCGATCCCCGGCTGAGCCAATTCTTTACTTTCAATGGTGAGTGAAAAGCTGAACCTCCCTCTTCCCTTCTCTCTTCTAGGTCCTGGTTTCGTGGGTACGAGGGTGCCTGACGCCTCCCGTTCGGGGTTGTCCTCGGTTTCTTCCTGGTCCATCAGCCTTGGTACAAGCGCTACATGTCTTTTTAATCGTTTAAAATCAATTGTGACATAGTCATGCTCACGAACGCAATACGCATGCAGACACTTACATACGCGCGTTGACATTCTGCTTGCGACAGGAACTATGACTGCAGCATTACGTGAAACAGAGATGAAACCGGGTCACCGGGTCACCGGGTCAGTTCGGGTCACTATATGGACCGGGTCACCGGGTCAGGAGCTCTGACCCGGTCTTGACCCGGTATTTTTGGTTGGGAGAATTTTTATGCTTTTAAAGCATATGTTTCAGAATTTTTGTCAGTTTCTGCCACCTGAAAACTTCAATGTTTATTCAAAAACTAGCAATGTGAATATTATTAATTTAATCGCGTAGTTTTTTAGATGCTTGTAGCTGTAGTGTCCTCATACCTATTTGTAATGTCCTGTCAAGCTTAGATCTAGGTTTGAAACTACAATGATTGCGTTGAATCTCAACTATAATATGAAAATTATTGCATGGGCCCTGAGAGCCTGAAATCTTTATTTTAAAATCTAAAATTTTCCATGTGCCATCTGCTGTAAGTGATATTTCGCTGCTGCTATCATTTTTGGAGGGAGGGGGTCAGACTGTGTGTTTCAGATCTCGATAAGAAGGAAAATCTCAGCAAAACAAGGTGTACAGATTCTGAGTTTTGCCTTGCATTTTTCTAATTGTTATGACTTACTATCTTCAGCAACTAATGAAGTCTTGTTTGATTAGTTTATAGAATATATTGTCTGAATCCTAGCCATAAGCAAGAATATTTCCAAAGAATCCCCGATGAGTGAAACCCTCAACCAAATAAAATATTTTACTAAAGTATATGATGCTAAAACACAAAAGTGCTATGTTATGTTAAGCTCTATGATTAGAAATAGATGATGTGATGACTTTGACAAAGTACTTTGTTACAATTCGTTTGATTCAAAAAGCTATGTAGTTAACTTCACATCACATTAAGTGCAAAATCGTGCAAATCAGTTTTGATTTTTTCGGCTTACTTACAATATATACTTTCCTATGTTACTTTAAAGAATCAAAAAGTTTGCCCAACCTTTTATTATAGACGCCAAAAATGTCCAAAAAGATCAAAAAACACTTACCGCACCCCAATATAAGTATTTTTATTTTTTCCAAACTGAAACCTGAATGTTCAAAAAATACCGGGTCACCGGGTCACCGGGTCAGGGGTCGACCGGGTCACCGGGTCACCGGGTCAGCAAATAGTGATCCGGTTTCATCTCTGACGTGAAAGTATCTTTATGTACTCTTGGTGAAAGTAGACACCAAGCAAGCAGAGAGATTTGATCAGAATAATTGAATTCAAACTTCAGCTTGGTTCGATTGTACCCGGATGGCTCAGTTGGTGTAAAATCGAAGCTTGTGAGTCCTATACTCCCCTCAGGGACAATTTTACGAGGTCACAACTAAACGTTTATGACAGTTAATGAAAACTATTTCGTTACTACCTTTTAATTAAGAAATATTTAATTGTTGCATACCTGATCTGCCACAGCTGCAAAACTATCAACCGCTTTTTCCCGTTTAGCAGACTTAAAAATATTCGGCCTTCGTTGGTCGTGTTTGAAGACTACCAGCGATTTTGCGCGTCTTCGTGGCAGTTTCTCGGTAGTTTTCGATTTCGTTTCCGGAATTTTCCTAAAGGATGAGTTGATCAGCTTGAATTTCGGTCCGGTAGCCGGTTGCCGGGCGGTTTTTGTGGAACAGGAAGATTCCGTTGCTGTCACGGTTTTCCGGGATGAATTTTCGGATTTTTTATTGGACTTCGAGACTTCGTCAAGCGTCAGACAGGTTGCCGTGGTAGAGTAGAGCAGTGGCGTTAGAAAGCTTGTGTCGTTTCGCTTTCTTGCCTAAAAACTGGCAAAACAAGTGTTAGGTTTATGAAAGTGAAATGTGAAATGAAATGTTACGTATTCATTCGTAGAGCGTTAAAATTCTACCTTGCGGTAGAATTTAGACCTGCTAGCGCTCTATTACGCTGGCATCGCGCAAAGTATCGCTTTAGGTTTGGTCAAATCACGACAATTGTAAAGAAAACAGTTGCGTTTTGTGAGAAATCCAACCTACAGAAGGTTACACGGTGCATATCGAGGCCTCTTTCTAGATTCTGAACTCGAAATTAAATTATGCCAGAGCACAGATTCCTGTTGCCTTTCCAGTAATATGGATTAAGCATGCCTTAATAAAAGTCTCCAGAAGTTTTGTTTGTTCGAACAGCAGAAATGCGAGAGTTATAAGGGTTAAATAATTTTCCTATTTTCTCACTACAATTGGTTTATTGTAAAAGAAAAAATAAATTCCTTTTCGAATATTTTTATAACCTTAATAAATGCCGGTTGACACCAGGGCAGAAGCACAAGCACAGGACGAAGTCGTTCACACTATCGCTCAAGCATAGCGTAGTTCTGCCACGCCTTCTGTTCCTAGTGTCAAATTTTGATTGGCTTCTGCAAAAAGTTAAACTGAATTCAACTCTGCGTTGCTCTTGTGCTTCTGCCAGTTTGTTATAGTGCGAACCAGTTGTGCCTGTGCGCTAGTGTGAACCGGTCTTAAGAGCATAGCAGTACCACTACTACCACTACGTTGAGATTAACAATCACACTCTAATCAGTTAACTACCGCACTAATCAGCAGTCGAAGCGGGCCGAAGGGAGCCAGGACCGCAAACAGGTCCCAAGCGATCAGAAAAATCAAAATCCCAATCACAATCCACTTTATCCACTGAGACAGCAATTCCGTCAGAACAGCCGATAGCATGGCGCTCATCACAATCTGATAGAAGTGTACCAGATGCAGTGGGCCCTTGTAGCAGATGGCAATCACCCCGGTAGTGGAGAAATTCCACAGTCCAATGGAGAGTGTAATAAAGTCCACCGGGGTATTGTAGTACAGAAAAATGTTGTAGAGTGTCTGTAGGGTCAGGACGTTGAGTATGATGCAGACTTGCACAAAAATTATGCCAAACAGCAGTTTCATGCAACCGCATCTGAACAGTACTACCAAGAGTACGGTAAGAAGCGGAATCATGACGACCACTGACAGTGGCAGAAGCAAAAGCCAGTAGTCAAAGCCCTAAAATTTAAGTAGTGAATTTAATTAATTTTGCATTGGCCGAAAGACGGTCACTTCACAGTGACCCTATGCTGACTTTTCGTCAACCAACTGAGTGGTTGTGTTTTCGAGCTTTAGAACGCAAGCATAGCGGGCAAATTTGTTTGATTCCAGGCAAATTGAGATTTCCCAAAGTTATGTTTGGAATTTGTGTTTGGTAGTTTTTGGGAAAATATTTTTAAGATCTTCCGAATGCTGTTAAGTGTGAGCACCTTTAAACGAATTTTTAGTAACTATGAAAGTATAAATAACGCTGCACTGGTAAGAAATGCACATAGCAATTAAATTTGTTTTAAGTAACTCAACCAGTTGCATTGCGCAGCAAGCTCCATTCCAATTTTATTTTTTACTTTCTTTTACTAAGTTATTTTTTACATTTTTGAAAGCACCCAAACTTCACATAAACTAACTACATTAATTTCAACTTGTTATATAGGTAATTGTTGCTTATTTTTTATTTTTAAGTTATTCTTATTTTTATTGTCATATTTTTCAAACGTCTTCAAATTTCACAAACCAACTACATTAATTTCAAATTATTAATTGTAGTTTATATTTTATTTCATAAATTATTTTGATTTCATAAATTATTCCAGGCCACAGTCAGAATATTTCCAACAAAAACCGAAGTCATAGCCACATCTCTAACCGTCGAATCATCCCCATCCTTGACGATATACTCTCGGTTGATGCCCTGTGGTAGATCCACAATGACTCCGTGGATGCGCGGTCGACCGGCAGCCACTTTGGCGAAAACCAGCGCCAAAGCCAGGGTTAGGATCACCGGTGGGAACAGTTTCAGGACCGCATCCGGACCGTAGTTCGGAACCGGGACGGTTCCCGCTGGTGGGACTTCGTCGGATTTTTCCAGATTTTTGGACGATTTCCGCCGACAACAGAGTCCAACTCGATTGGCAGATTTGTTTCGGGAACCAGATTTCTTTGGCTGTTTAGACATGCTTTGCTTTATCGGAAAGAATTGTGACAAGTCTAGGATAATATCTTAATATCGGTTGAGATTTTTTCAATTTAATATATATCGGTTGAGATTTTTGCAATTTAATATTTTAATATCAGTGGAGATTTTTTAATTTCTCAAGTCAGATTGCAGGATGCATCAGCAGTTCTGTTTTTCTTGTTTTCATGCTCGGGAACGGTCAAACTATTTTCGTTCATGCCTATGCAGAGTTGGAAGTGCACAAGAATTTCAGTGTCCACGTCCATGTTTGTCCACGCAGTAGTGTTGTGCATTGGCCGGTGCGGCCAATGGCTGGCCAATGGCCGGCCATTGGCCGGCCAAGCCATTGGCCGTTGGCCGAGAAAATCTCGGCCAGTTGGCTTGGCCGGCCATTGGCCGTTGGCCGGCCAACGGCCAATGGCCAACGGCCAATTGGTTGGCCATTGGCCGTTGGCCGATGGCCGGCCAATGGCCGTTGGCCGGCCAACGGCCAACGGCCAACTGGCTGGCCGTTGGCCGTTGGCTGGCCAATGGCCGAGTGCTGGCCAAGCTCAAATTTACTGATCTTGTGCGTTAACTGTGTTGCAAAATTTGATTTTGCTGCATAATATCGTAAACATGTTGCTGTATAAACGTTACATTAGATACAGTATTACAGGTTTTCACTTAGATGTTGACAATTTTTATCGTTATTAGCGTTATTTTACAATTAAATTTGCTAATTGCATGCAAATTTTAAGTGTGCTAACAACGTAGTTTTTAAATTTGTATGGCGGTGAACGTCTCATCACTTTATTGCGGTTCTCCAGCAAAATTAAATCGCGGGTTATCGCTGGCTGGAGCTAAATGTTTGGAAAAACTATTTTACAAATATTGTAAATTGTAAATTGTACTATTGAAATAAAGTGTAATTACGTTGACGCCTAATTAAGCACGGTAGACGAATAAAAATAGTAAATTCCAGCTCGCCAACGTCGACAAATAGCTAAAGAACGGCCAATAGCTTACGGCCAAGAAACAGCCAACGGCCAACGAGCGGCCAACGGCCAAGCCAATGGCCGGCCAACGGCCAACGGCCAATTGGCCGGCCAACTTCAAACTCCGGCCAAGCCAAGCCAAGCCAACCATGGAAATTTTCGGCCAATCCCAACACTACCACGCAGGGCTTGTCCACGTCCGCCCGCACATGTCCACATGTCCACGCTTTAAAATGTTGTCCACGAACCGATGTGCCTTTGAGGCTTTTTAAGAATTTCTCCTTTGCTTTTTAGTATGTTTTACATTTTTTTTGAAATCTACTTTTTCGCAGTATAAAAACACGCTTTAATGGATTTTTGTAGCATTTAACACCATTGTTAGTACATAAGTTTCGTTTTTGTAGGTTTTTATTTTTGGGGGACTAAGTGGCTAAAATGTCTTGCCCAATGTCAACGAAAAGCTACAAAAGTTGCAGAGAAAGAGGTTTTCTGGAGGGCCCATGTCAAGATAAAGTCACTTTTTGATTCGTTCTGATCTACCACTTGATTTTCTTGAAGCTTTTATTTTCATGGGGATTCTTGGGGTTCTGGGGGTTCTTAATTTTTTTTTGAGATTTGATCTATAACTATGTTTAGTTTCATTTTTTGATGGGGGTTCTGGGGGTTCTTGGGGGTTCTTAACTTTTCGAAGAGATTTGATCCGTGACTACATATATTTATTTTCAATTTTTTGATGGGGGTTCTTGGGGTTCTGGGGGTTCTGAAATTTTTTCAGGAGATTTGATCCTCTACTGCTTAGTTTTAAGTGTTGTTGGGAATTCTGAGGGTTCTGGAGTCCGGGTGTACCGAAAAGTGTGCGCGTTGTCTGGGCTTAAATTAAGGACGAACTTGTTGTTCTTGTCGTCAGCTTTCGATTGATACCCATATTGTGGATAT